>BTPG01000097.1:14686-53757 GCA_036245525.1 Semisulcospira habei | reverse complement strand
GCATATCATCACAAGCTCCTATATAGCGTCCCAGTAGCCCTTTTGTTGACAGACAACATTTTAATAGGGACGGCACGCGCCGCCTCCCATCTGGTTTCACTAAATGCCGGGCAGGGGTGGGGGTGGGAGGGGGGGCGGTGGGGGTGGGTGGGTCTACGACCTGTCCGGCCAACACTGACCTGTAAATTGATACACCCAGAGCAGTGTCAAATGTCCGTGACCCAGATGTTTAGCATGCCGAAACAAGGCCTCGCTAGAATCTGGTGCCAGACTGCCTCTTACCCCAACATAACGACAGAAACTGTCAACGCCTCGGCCGCTTTAACAGCTCGCCGCTGCCGCTTTATCGCTCCCTGGTCGTGCCGGCGTGTTTATGTGTACTGTAAACAAATTCCCAACCCTTTCCCGAGGTCTCTGTACAGTCTATTTTTACTCTGAGGCCTTCCTTTGTAAAAATTCTCAGCTTTTCAAGTCGGTAAAGCGATCGCTGATTCCATTGCTAACGACGCGGTCCGACATCTTGGTTTTACTCTCTTCGGTTGTTTTTCTTTTTTTATGTGATACTGTGGAAATTGATAATCTATTGCTATATTGCCAGGAAACTTGTAGCAATGTTTCGAAGTGTTTAAAATCAAATGTTTTATTTAGAATGCTTTAAATGGTCAGCTATTGATAAATTACTTTTGTTTGAGTGTATTGTGTTGACCTCACGTGCTACGAGCGTTAGATTGATACTGCACAATCAAAGTATGCGTTTGTTTGGCCATTTATTTAAAACCTAAAGCCAGGCACTAGGCTTCTAACGTACACAAAAGCGCCCGCATTCGTTTGCGAAAATTCGCCGGCCGCCTCGGGGTTTACACGTTAGACAAACCCTACTCTGATGCGGGAACTGAGGAGCACTATAGTATAAATCACGAGAGAGGTTTACCACCGAAGGTTTTCAAAACTTGCACAGACTCATTACAATCTATGTATTTTCACCAAGCTGGTATTGCAGGCCAGTATGCTTGCTGAAACTGAAACCGTGCAGGAGACAGGCCAATATACCGCTTCTAGTCCTAGCATATATGTACATTTGCCCCTGCATTTACAAAGGCTACTGAGAACCTGCTGCCGCAAACGAACTGCGCAGTTCTTCTCAGAGCGGACAAAGTCAGGTTTTAGCATAAGACTGAACACATGCTCAAACTTATAACGCCCGGGGAGGGGAAGAGCTGTGTGTGCGTGCGTGTGTGAAAATTACGGCTTGGTTTTACACACACACACACACACACACACACACACACACACACACACAAACACACACACACAAACACACACACATTCAGTCCAATGGAATAAAGAGGGGATAGACTAATCGGGTCAAAGACAAAAGACATGCTCTTCTGAAAGCGCGTCGATGTGTGTGTGCGTGTACGTGAGTGCATGCGCGCGCTCCAAACATCCTCAAGAGACATTGATGTTCATGCGCCCTCCAGGCACATGAGGATATATGCCTCTTGGAGATGCGCGCATATGTGTGAATGAATCAATGAAACTTTATTTTACAACGGTTAAGGCATTGACATCGACATTGACACAGCCATTTTACAAACCTGCCGTTGCTAACAACTACAAACTACAAAACTACAACTACAAAACTATCTACACATGCACATACATATAAGTAAAACATAATACTTACAAACAATTAACAACACTATTCACATAGACAGACATACTCATAAACTCTCAGACACCCCCCTCCGCACCCCACCCCCCGCACCCCTCCACACACACAAAACTAAGTAGTTCAAATGATACATGAAAAGGATAACAGGCTTAATTGGGAATAAATTGGACCCAGCATAGAAAGAGACATATAATACATGTAGTTAAGGCATCCCTAGGCCCTACGAGTGATCCACGAAATACTTGCAGAGACCCTTTTTAAAACAGACTAGCGGGGAGGCGGATTTTACATGGTCGGGAAGGGTATTTCAGATATGTGTCCCTGAGAAGGATAAGCTGGTTTTATATAGATCGATCCTTGGTTTTGGGACTATGTAAAGCTTTCTGATGTTTCCAAGCTTGGACTCAGATTTGCGGAACAATTGATTGATTGATTGTACATTGCTTAACGTCCCGACAGCAACAAGGCTTTCTCAGGACGTGCCTGCACTGCTTGTGAAAAAAAAAAAAACTATACAGAAAATTGAATGTATGTCGCCAGCCGGTCAAATACGTTAAATAAACCTACAACATGGGGCCTAAATAAAGCTAAGACCATTTAGCAACACACATCCAATATCAAGAGCTACAGGCAGTGCAGACAGTTGGGAGAGTTTTAAATAGACAAATACAGGTGAATGGACCAAAGGTAGACAGAAACACATGCCCCAGAATAGAAAGGAAACCCACCCTGTGGGGCTGACCAGGGTGACCCTGGGAACTAAAAAGTACCTAACCCCACCCAAGTCCCCCAGGGCAGACCCGGGTGGGGGAGATTTGCGGAACAAAGTGGAGTACTCAGGTGTTTTGCGCTTCCACACTTTGAACATAGCAATTTCTTTGTTATATTTGAAATGATCTTGAAGAGGCAGGAGACCTGCTTTTGTGAGCTTTTCTTCTGTGGTTAGGTGTGGATCAGGGCAGATTATTTTGGCCGCCCGTCTGTGTAGGGAACAGAGTCTCTTTAAATGGACCTCACTACATCCATCCCATACCGTTGACGCATAATCGACGTGAGAACGTATGTGAGCATTATAATTGATTGATTGATTGTACATTGCTTAACGTCCCGACAGCAACAAGGCTTTCTCAGGACGTGCCTGCACTGCTTGTGAAAAAAAACTAAACAGAAAATTGAATGTATGTCGCCAGCCGGTCAAATACATTAAATAAACCTACAACATGGGGCATAAATAAAGCTAAGACCATTTAGCAACACACATCCAATATCAAGAGCTACAGGCAGTGCAGACAGTAGGGAGAGTTTTAAAAAGGCAAATACAGGTGAATGGACAAAGGGTAGACAGAAACACATGCCCCAGAATAGAGAGAAAAACCCACCCTGTGGGGCTGACCAGGGTGACCCTGGGAACTAAAAAATACCTAACCCCACCCAAGTCCCCCAGGGCAGACCCGGGTGGGGGGTGAGCATTATAAAATAGTTTACGGGTATCTGAATCGGTATAATATTTCAATTTTGATAACATAGAGATTTTTTGCTACTATTTTGCATAAGGCGTCTGTATGAGCTTGCCATTTTAGATGACTGTCGATTGTAATCCCTAGTATGCGATGTTCGTTTACCTGTTCTACCTGACTACCTTTAAGTGAAAGGTTAAGTAATAGAGGCGTTATCTGCTGTTTCTGGCGCGTGGCGACTACCATCTATTTTGTTTTGACTAGATGAACAACCATAGAATTGTTTATACACCAAGCTGATACGTCATGAAGACTTTGTTGCAGGTTGTTGGAAATTACCTGTATATCTTTACTAGTAGTGTGAACTGAGGTGTCGTCATGGCAAGTAATATGTAGAGGAAAATCATTAATAAATAAACAAAATAGCAGGGGGCCCAGTACAGACCCTTGGGGCACACCGAAGCTTAGTTAGTTAGTTATTTGGGTTTTCCGCCGAGCAGGGCGAAGCTTACATCTTTGAGAGAGGAGTATGAGCCATGAACAAGAACCTTTTGTTTTCTTTTAGTAAGGTAAGATGTGAAAAAAGCAAATGCATCTCCATTATTAAGGTATTTTGAAGCTTAGCAGTCAGAATAGTGTGGTCATTCAGATCAAAAGCCTTCTTAAAATCTAGAGAGACTACTCCTGTTAACTGTGACTTATTCATACCCTCGAGCCATGTGTCAACAAGGCGTGTAAGGTGTAAGTGCTGTGTGGCATGAATGCTGCGGACGAAATCCGGATTGGAAAGAGTGGAAGAGCTTACCGTTTTCTAGGTAAGCAAGCATGTATTTATGAACGTGCCTTTCCAGTGGTTTGGACAAAACAGATAATAAAGAAATAGGCCGATAGTTATTAGGGTCAGAACGATCTTTTGTTTTTGGAAGTGGAATTACTTTCGCATATGAAAAGTGTTATGCTGGATACAGAGATTATAAATGTAAGTTAAGGATTCTACAATATATGGGAGAGACAGCTTAAGTATTTTCGGGCTAACTACTGATGTCATCAGGCCCCGAGGACTTTTTATTTGGAAGGTTACTTATGAGTAAACCCACTTCATGAACAGCTAGCATGGGGATGTTGAAGGGGGCTGTGCCCGTTGTTCTTTGTGGACAAAACTCAGACAGCAGATTAGAATGGTAATAAGCGAGCGAGAGAGAGCGAGAGAGAGAGAGAGAGAGAGAGAGAGAGAGAGAGAGAGAGAGAGAGAGAGAGAGAGAGAGAGAGAGAGAATTACATCACATTTAGAGTATCAGTGTCTGCGTGGTGACGGAGTTGCTTCTTTTACGTCATCGGAACTGTCTGACTTTCTCTAGAAGTGAAGGTTTTTTTTTTTACTGTTTTCATTTTTTTTTTTATAATTTTTTTTTTTTTTGAAAAGAATTACTTTTTACTAAAGAAGTTGAAAGGATACAAAGCTGGCTAACGAACTCATCCAAATGTCTTTCTCCAAACTAGCTATATGCAAAAGTTCAAGTAAATATGACAAAAATTACGGACTCTAATCTGGATCAACCGACTTCCTACAAACGGTTGCTTATGTCTTCAATGAGACATTCAGTTACAATATGCTCGGAGGCTCTCTTAGCCACCCACTTAAGAAAGTATTTCGCCAAGTTTCAAGCTTATGTGTACAGAAATATCGGAGATTCTCTTGTTTACATATATACGCACATACATACATACATACATACGCACATACGGCGCTTCGCGCAAAATGTACGTTCAGCAGTGAGGTTAGCAATACTAGACATGACGTGATTTTTACCTTGTTATTTCAATTGTTAGAGGTTTAGCCTGCCCGCCTTTAACATCATGGACATGCTATTAAATTCGCCCCACCGCGACCCGTCCTAAAAAGTCCCTTCTATAAATAGAAGGGACTTAATGAACATACCAACAAAAAATGTTCACACAACAAAGACACACGTGTACCATAAACCAACAACGGATACCAACAACGGATACACCAGACAGCCCTCACCGACAACGAAATGTTGACAAAAAGAAGAATTATAACGGTGAATGCACGTTTAAAGGAATACATGCGTCTTTAAAGACTGCCGGAAACTATTGGTCGATTCAACATATCTGAGGGACTGTGGGAGTTTATTCCAAAGAAATGGTCCTTGGTATGAGAAAGACCTCTCGCCAAAAGACTTAGTTCTCACAGTCGGAAAGCGTAATTGTTTAATGTCTGCTGAGGAACGGAGCTGTCTTCAAGGTGTGCACAAATGAAGAAGCTCAGTAAGATAGACAGGGCCAGTAGAAGAAGGAGACAGACAGGTATGACAGATGGACAGAGCTTTGTATTGTACTCTAGATGTGATAGGCAACCAATGGGTGGGTGTGATGGGTGTGATGTGGTCTGACTTCTTTGCCTTGACAACAAGCCGTGCTGCTGAGTTCTGCACCCTCTGGAACCGATCCAGAAGATACTGAGGACAGCCACACAGGAGTGCATTGCCGTAATCGAGTCGGGGACAAGACAAAGGAGCAGACCAGTGTTTTTGTGGCCTCTGGTGTGAGAAGATGCCTGATGGAGCTAATGTGACACAGTTCAATAAATGCAGATCTACAGGTATTCAAAACATGTCGTTTTAGTGAGAGCTGCAATCAATGGTGACGCCAAGATTTCTCACCTGAGCAGAAAAACTAACTTCTGTATCTAAGATTCTTGGACTGTGGTAACTTACTTACTTACTTACGCCTGTCACCCCTACCCGGGTATAGACCGTCGACGAGAGACCTCCAGCGACTCCTGTCCTGTGCTTCTCCTTCTATTTTACTCCAGGTGGTTCCCAGTCTCTTGATGTCTGCTTGGAGGTCTCGACGCCAGGAATTTCTCGGCCTACCTCTTTTCCTCTTTACCTGGGGGTTCCATGACAATGCCTGCCTAGTGATACTGGAAGCTGGCTTTCTCAGACTGTGACCAATCCATCCCCATCTTCTTCGCCCAATTTCATTCTCTGCTGTTATCTGCTCTGTTCTCTCCCAGAGTCTGACGTTGCTGATCTTCCCTGGCCAGTGGATTTTCAAAATTCTTCTAAGGCAACTGTTTATGAAGATCTGAACTCTGTTGACTGTGGTTTTTGTCAATCTCCAAATCTCTGCTCCATATAGGAGAACTGCTTTTACATTGGAGTTGAAAATCCGGACTTTGGTGTGTTGTGACAGCTCTCTGGAACTCCACACTTTTTTCAACTGGAGAAAGGCTGCTCTGGCTTTACCGATTCGTGCTCTGACATCTGCATCAGTGCCGCCTTTTTTGTCTATGATGCTCCCGAGATAGGTGAAGGACTCCACCTCCTCCAACGGGGTGCCAGCAAGCAAGACTGGTTCTTCCCTGGTTGCGTTCAGCCTCATTGTCTTTGTTTTCTGTTTGTGAATGGTGAGGCCCACTTGGGACGAGATGTCAGCAAGCCTCGTGGTCTTGTCCTGCATTTGTTGATGAGTGTGGGACAGTAATGCCAAGTCGTCTGCAAAATCGAGGTCGTCAAGCTGTGTCCACAGTGTCCACTGTATTCCACTTCGTCTGTGCTCTGTGGTCATCTTCATGACCCAGTCTATGGCCAGTAGGAAGAGGAACGGAGACAGCAGACACCCCTGCCTGACACCAGTTCTGACCTGGAGCTCCCTGGTGAACTGCCCTTCGTGGATCACGCGACATGTCATGCCATCATAGCTGCTCTTGATCAGGCGGACGAGCTTTGTGGGTACACCGTAGTGTCGTAGGAGTTTCCACAGAGTCTCTCGGTCCACGCTGTCAAATGCTTTCTCATAATCCACAAAGTTGACGTACAGCGGGGAGCTCCACTCCAGAGACTGTTCCACGATGATGCGGAGAGTGGCGATCTGGTCTGTACATGATCGGTTCTTCCTGAATCCTGCTTGCTGGTCTCTCAGCTGGGGGTCAACGGAGCTCTTCATTCTCTCTAGGATGATCCTGTTGAAGACCTTTCCTGGTACTGACAGCAAGGTGATTCCTCTGTAGTTGGAACACTTGCTGAGGTCGCCTTTCTTGGGAAGCTTGATTAGGTACCCCTCCTTCCAGTCAGCTGGCATCACCTCCTCTTCCCAGATCTTTCCAAACAGTGGGTACAGCATCTCAACTGTTGTCTCTAGGTCTGCTTTCAGAGACTCCGCTGGGATGCCATCTGGCCCTGCTGCTTTGCCATTCTTCAAAAATGCCACTGCTTTTCTGATCTCTTCCCGGCTGGGTCTGTCACAGCTGATGGGTAGGTCGGTCTCTGCCGGCTGGATGTCGGGGGGGTCGGGTGGGCTAGGTCTGTTCAGTAACTCTTCAAAATACTCGGCCCATCTGTCGAGTTGGTCTGCTCTGTCTGCAATAGGCTTGCCTTCTTTGTCTTTTACTGGTCTTTCTGTATGGCCATACTTACCCGACAATCTTCTGGTAATGTCGTAGAGCTGTTTCATGTTGCCGCTGCCTGCTGCCTTTTCTGCCTCTGCTGCCAGGCTGTCTGTGTAGGCCCTCTTGTCTGCCCTGATACTCCTCTTCACCTCGCGGTTGGCTTCCGAGTATTCCCCCTGTGCCCTTACTTTGGCTGCTCTCGTGCGACTGTTGTTGACCGCTGCTTTCTTCTGCTTCCTCGCTTCTATCTTCTTCAAGGTCTGTGCCGACAGCCAGTCCTTGTGGTGGTGTTTCCTGAACCCTACAGTGTCTTTGCAGGTTGAGTTCAGCGCCTCTCTAACTGCCTTCCACTGCTGCTCTGTGGTGACCGCCTCCTCTTCATTTACTAGCTCCTGTAGCGCTTGAAACCGGTTGGACAGCACCAGTTTGAACTCTTCTCTAACTCCAGTTTCTCTCAGGAGGCCTACATTATAGCGCTGTCTTCTTGTTGTCTCTGTGCGGCTTTTCTTTAGCTTGAGCTTCATTCTTAAGGTAAGCAGATGGTGGTCTGAGGCGACATCTGCTCCCCTCCTCACTCGAACATCTTGAAGGGATCTTCTAAATTTCTTGCTAATGCAGATATGGTCTATTTGGTTCTCTGTTGTATGGTCAGGTGAGACCCAAGTTGCTTTGTGTATTCTTCTGTGTGGGAAGATGCTGCCTCCAATGACAAGTCGGTTTAGAGCACAAAAGTCTACAAACCTCTCCCCGTTCTCACTCATCTCCGAGCCTAGTCCCTGTCTCCCCATCACCTCTTCGTATCCGGTGTTGTCCTCCCCTATTTTGGCATTAAAATCGCCCATGACGATGGTGATGTCTCGCTCCGCACATTTGTCCACGGCACTCTGGAGTCGGTCGTAGAACTCTTGTTTCTCTTCCTCGTCACTGTCATTGGTGGGCGCATAACACTGGATGACGTTCAGCTTGAGCTTTTTCTTGGTTCTAAAGGCTGCTGTGATAATTCTTGGCCCAAGAGGTTCCCAGCCCATCAGCGCTCTCTGTGCCACTGGTGACAGCATGAGTGCTACTCCTTCTGTATGGGGGGCATTCTCCTCTTCATGACCTGAATACATAATCATCTCCCCACTTAACAGCCTTTTCTGGCCAGACTGCGTCCATCTGGCTTCACTGATACCTAGCAGGGAAAGGTTGTACTTTTGCATTTCCGCTGCTATCTGGACGGCCTTGCCGCTCTGGTACATGGTCTTGACATTCATGTGCCTATGGTTGTGTCCCTGGATAGAGAGAGGCGGCTCGGTCCTGTGGCTTCCGAAGACTTCCGGCTTTCACCACAGGACGTCATAAATCTTCTGGTAGAAGAACCTTCCTCCTCCAGGAAAGGAATTACTGTTTGTCTTTTCGTCGGCGTTTTTGTAGCTATTTCCTTTTTTGCAGGGTGGGGAAGCTGCCCCCACGCCCAACCCCCTTACTAGGACTAGGACTAGGAGGACCAGGGGTTTTCTGTCGGGGTCACCTTCCTTTAGACCATGTTGGTTCACGGCACCCTATTTCATTCGGTGCACCCCTCTCGCGAGGGACCCCCTATCCACCACCCAGGGGACGCGCCTCAACGCCATATGGTCCCAGCGCGAGGTGGACTGCGGTAAGGAAGAAGATATTCTGGTAAAGGAAACTGGCATGGCTTCTGTTTTATCTTCATTCAGTTTTAATAAATAATAATAATAATTACGGTATTTATAATGCGCTTATCTTATAATAATTATAACTCTAAGTGCGCACTCATAACTCGCGCACGCATGCGCACGCTTTAGACAACGACTCACAAACCACAAATAGTGAAATACATTACGACAGTCTGCTTAGGGTGGGGAGTGTGGTGGACTGGTGGTATAGTGCTAGAACTGTTGAAAGAGGTGAGTTTTGAGGGCGGACTGGAAGGAGGAGAGAGAGTGTTTCTGACGGAGAGAGAGTGGGAGAGTGTTCCAGATGGATGGACCGTATACTGAGAAGCAGCGGGGGCCGAAAGTGCTGAGTTTGGTGCGGGGGATGTGGAGGCGGAGAGGGTCGGAGGCGGAGCGGGGAGGATTGTAGGGGTGAAGTAAGTTTGAGAGATAGAGTTTGTTGGCTATCATCCGTGTTCTAACATAAGAAACTGACTGTTGCACACACTGCATGGTGGCATCGACAAGGTAACATGTGATAAGTAGACTCACCCTTTCACATGTTACGCCGATGACAACGTACTCGCTGAGCAAAACGTGTTCCCCCCTCCAAACCTAACTCATAACACAACTAATAACTAATGCATGAGCTTTTGATGACCAGAAGAGCTCAATTTCAGGTCATCCGGGATGCTATTCGTCCCAATGAACGGGGCAGAGTTTTTAAAAGAAAAAAAAAAAAAACGTGCGCCACGCGCATGCTCCCCCCTTCCCCCCCCCCTTCCCCGTTCCTCCTTCCGCAAAGGCCCTCACAACATTCCCCCCCCCCCACTCCCCGCCCCCTAATGCGCCTCTAAGCCAGTGCTTCAGAATTAGTGAATCAGTCATGTGCTTATCTGAACATCATATGTACAGTGTTACAGTGCTTTGCGCGGTAAGTAAATGACTGCACAGTGACAGCTTGACGTGACAGCGAGCTGCACGTGCTGGCCGGGAAAAATTACTGCCAGCAGACGCAGATTGTGTTTGTGACTTTGTAAATTATTCCACGCCAAAGCTCCCCGGCTGTCGAAGGAGCACGGTTTCAGAAATGTCAGGAAGAGGCGGGAGCTCATGAGGATCTATGTTTCTTGCAGTTGGTGATGTTGAGTTTTTTCTTGGCAGTCAAGGGGTTAAAGCAATTGCTGCGCACGGTGATTCAATGAGTGACCATCAGTTCAGGCGGAAACAATACTTTTACTGCTTTAGTAAAAGGGTCATACATGACACTAGACAACAGGGCTGAATTGCCTATGATAGTTCAAGGGTGGTCCCAGAATAACTGCGCCACGAGGCGCCAACAGTACGGCTGGTTAAACTGAGGCACAAATGGGTTTATCTTTTCATTTCCAAAATCCACACCAAAATTGGTGACTGCCTTACGGGTAAAATGAAGAGAAGAGCCCAACGAAGGAAGAAACAAGTTTAGAAAAGAAAGCTACAACACAATAGTTTTGTAACTGCGTGTTCTAAGCTTGTTTCTTTCGTTGTTGGGTTCTTCTCTTTTCATTTCCAGGGCCAATGGACTAAGCTGAGTTTCAACAGAACCGTTCCACACTCGGCATTGTAATGTACCGAGCCACGTGCAGGTATATATTATAAGTTATTGGTCGGAGGGGTTCGCTACACGGCCCTTTGTAGGCCTGAGGGAGGTCAAAGGAATCATTGTACCCCGAAGGCCTTCGGCCTTCGGGGTACAATGATTCCTTTGACCTCCCGAAGGCCTACAAAGGTCCGTGTAGCGAACCCCTCCGACCAATAACGTATTTGTTTTCCTTCCCCCGTTTATTGTTTTTTTTAAAATCCAGTGTATGAAGACGGCCGCTTCTGTGGCGGATAGGTGACACCATACATGTTCTGCCGGCGATTCCCAGTCTTTACGAGACAGAGTGTGACGTAGCATGATTCCGTGCGAAGCGCAAGTTTCGCGAGTAAAAAGCTAATCTTGGCTTGTGTACAGAATGATTCAAGCTGCAATATCTACACAAGGTCGTCAAAGCATGACAGTGACAGTGCTTCTTGACTGCTGTGTGATTCAGAAAAATTAAGAACTTTTTGATGAAGCGATCGGCATTTGACCACTGATGTGACAGCTTGTGCAAGTTAGCATGGTGCTTTGTGCTTTTAGATTCAAGATGACTGAAGGGGATGCTTCGAGTGTGCAGCAGATTGTCGTTGTTATATTCTAAACTGTCATGTGTGTTTGGATATCTGGAAAAAGGAATACCAAAAAACGCTCGTTGTTAACAGCAGGACTAGTGCTGAGATGGATTTTAAGGTAAGATTTTATTTTACAGCGTTGACATGATGTCAGATAGTCTTCGAAAATTCGTGAGATGTTTTCTTCAGATAGTTTCTTATTGAGTGACGTGAAGAGAGAACTTTGGAAATATCGTGCTTTGTGTATAGTGTTGCTGGGTGTGTATTTTTGTTTTAGTTCTTGAATTTGTTGCTCAGTGCTTTGGTGAAATTGTGGCATGTTGGTGGCTGAGCAGACGACAGTGTGTTGTTTGCAAGGATTGCTGTCTCTGATTGGTTAAATTAAACTCGGAAGCTATTTTTGTTCCGTGGTTTCCCGAACTTTAAAAATGCTCGGTGCATGGCGATGAGATGGATTAGGCGAAGGCTTTTGCTGTTTGCGCTGTGTAATTACTTACGTACTTACTTACGCCTGTCACCCCTCCCAGGGTATTAGCCGTCGACGCGAGACCTCCAGCGACTACTGTCCTGTGCTCCTACTTCGATTTTACTCCAGGTGGTTCCCAGTCTCTTGATGTCTGCCTGGAGGTCTCGACGCCAGGTGTTTCTCGGCCTGCCTCTTTTCCTCTATCCCTGGGGGTTCCATGACATTGCCTGCCTAGTGATACTGGAAACTGGCTTTCTCAGACTGTGACCAATCCATCCCCATCTTCTTCGTCCAATTTCATTCTCTGCTGTTATCTGCTCTGTTCTCTCCTAGAGTCTGACGTTGCTGATCTTCTCTGGCCAGTGGATTTTCAAGATTCTTCTAAGGCAACTGTTTATGAAGATCTGTACTCTGTTGACTGTTTTGTTGTTGTTGTTGTTGTTGTTGTTGTTGTTGTTGTTGTTTTTTGTCAACCTCCAAGTCTCTGCTCCATATAGGAGAACTGCTTTTACGTTTGAGTTGAAAATCCGGACTTTGGTGTGTTGTGACTCCACACTTTTTTCAGCTGGAGAAAGGCTGCTCTGGCTTTACCGATTCGTGGTCGGACATCTGCATCAGTGCCACCTTTTTTGTCGATGATGCTCCCGAGATAGTGAAGGACTCCACCTCCTCCAACGGGGTGCCAGCAAGCAAGACTGGTTCTTCCCTGGTTGCGTTCAGTCTCATTGTCTTTGTTTTCTGTTAGTGGATGGTGAGGCCCAATTGGGACGAGATGTCAGCAAGCCTCGTGGTCTTGTCCTGCATTTGTTGATAGTGTGGGACAGTAAAGCCAAGTCGTCTGCAAAATCGAGGTCGTCAAGCTGTGTCCACAGTATTCCGCTTCATTTCTGCTCTGTGGTCCTCTTCATGACCCAGTCTATGTCCAGTAGGAAGAGGAACGGAGACAGCAAACACACCTGCCTGACGCCGGTTCTGACCTGGAGCAACCCTGGTGAACTGCCCTTCATGGATCACGCGACATGTCATGCGATCGTATCTGCTCTTGATCAGGCAGACGAGTTTTATGGGTACACCATAGTGTCGTAGGAGTTTCCACAAAGTCTCTCGGTCCACGCTGTCAAATGCTTTCTCGTAATCCACAAAGTTGACATACACCGGGGAGCTCCACTCCTAAGACTGCTCCACGATGATGCGGAGAGTGGCAATCTGGTCTGTACATGATCGGTTTTTCCTGAATCCTGCTTGCTGGTCTCTCAGCTGGGGGTCGACGGAGCTCTTCATTCTCTCCAGGATGATCCTGTTGAAGACCTTTCCTGGTACTGACAGCAAGGTGATTCCTCTGTAGTTGGAACACTTGCTGAGGTCGCCTTTCTTGGGAAGCTTGATTAGGCACCCCTCCTTCCAATCAGCCGGCATCACCTCCTCTTCCCAGATCTTTCCAAACAGTGGGTACTCTACTGTTGTTTCTAGGTCTGCTTTCATAGCCTCCGCTGGGATGCCATCTGGCCCTGCTGCTTTGCCGTTCCTCAAAAATGTCACTGCTCTTCTGATCTCTTCCCGCCTGGGTCTGTCACAGCTGATGGGTAGGTCAGTCTCTGCTGGCTGGATGTCTGGGGGGTCGGGTGGGGTGGGTCTTTTCAGTAACTCTTTAAAATACTCTGCCCATCTGTCGAGTTGGTCTGCTCTGTCTGCAATAGGCTTGCCTTCTTTGTCTTTTACTGGTCTTTCTGTCCTCCTCCTTGGCTTGACTTCGCGAACGAAGATTTTATAGGAGTTGCCCACGACGTCTGCAGGCTTGTTCGTGTCCGAGACAGGCAGGTTCGACCGCAGTGGCTGCAGGGGAAGGTCTGGCCAGGGTTCTGAGCTGCGGCATCTCTGTTTTTTCTCCTGAGCCGCTTGTCCTTAAGGCTAGCTCTGCGAGAGTCCTCAAAGGAGACAGCTGCCTTGTAAATGGTGGAGCGCCAGGTGTCACGGTCCGCAGCAAGCGAAGACCACTGGTGGTGGTCGATTTGGCAGGCACTAAGTGACTTCTTGAGACAGTCTTTGTATCTCTTCTTTGGTGCCCCTCTGTCACGGTGTCCAGTAGCAAGCTCGCCGAACAGGGTGATCTTTGGTAGGCGATGATCCTCCATCCTGGAGACATGCCCCGCCCAGCGGAGCTGTGTCCGCAGCAGCAAAGCCTCGATGCTCACAGTTTCAGCCTGTTCAAGGACCTCGACGTTGGTGACATAGTCACTCCAGTGAATGCCCAGGATGGTACGCAGGCAGCGCTGGTGGAAGCGTTCGAGGAGTCGTAGTTGGCTGCGGTAGAGGGCCCAGGACTCGGAACCATACAGCAGGGTGGTGAGGACCACAGCTCTGTACACGCTGATCTTGGTGCCTGTTTTCAGCTGTTGATTGTGCCACACCCGCTTGAAAAGTCGCCCGAAAGCACTGTTCGCTTTTGCCAGCCTGCTGTCAAGCTCCTTGTCCAGCTTGGCGTCCGACGTGATAATGCAGCCAAGGTAAGTAAACTGGTGCACTGACTTTAGTTCAGACTCGCCAATGGTGATGTGAGGAGGGCGATACACTGTCTTGGGTGCCGGCTGATGGAGGACCTCTGTCTTTTTCAGACTGACCTCGAGTCCAAAGAGCTGGGCAGCATCTGCGAAGCAAGACGTCATGCGCTGCAGGGCTCTCTCTGTGTGTGCAACGAGGGCAGCATCATCAGCAAAAAGCAGCTCACGAATCAGTTGGTCTAGGGTTTTCGTGTGGGCCTGCAGTCGTCTGAGGTTGAACAGGCTGCCATCGAGACGATACCTGATGTACACTGCATCGTCATCATCGAGGTCCACTGTGGCCTGCTTCAACATCATGTTAAAAAAGATGGTGAAGAGGGTCGGTGCCAGCACGCAGCCCTGCTTTACGCCGTTGAGAATAGGGAATGGTTCTGAGAGGTCATTGTTGAGTCTGACCTGGCCTTGCTGGTCCTCGTGTAGCTGGACAATCATGTTGAGGAACTTTGGGGGACAGCCAAGTCGCTCCAGGATCTGCCACATGCCTTGCCTGCTCACAGTGTCGAACGCTTTTGTTAGGTCGACAAATGTTACGTACAGCCCTTTGTTCTGCTCGCGGCACTTCTCCTGTAGCTGTCTCAGCACAAAGACCATATCGGTGGTGCTCCTGTTTGCTCTGAAGCCACACTGGCCCTCTGGGAGTTGGTCTTCAGTGATGGCAGGTACCAGCCGATTTAGGAGCAGCCTTGCAAGGATTTTCCCAGCAATGGACAGCAGGGTAATTCCCCGATAGTTGGAACAGTCAGACTTCTCGCCTTTGTTCTTGTACAGGGTGATAACGACTGCGTCACGGAGATCTTTTGGTAGTGTTCCTTCCTCCCAGCAGCAGAGAAAGAGATCATGGAGCTTGTTGTGCAGTGCTGTGCCTCCATGTTTCCAGATCTCTGGCGGTATTCCATCAATGCCTGCTGCTTTGCCACTCTTGAGCTGGTGGATGGCTGTGAGGGTCTCTTCAGCGGTGGGCGGTTCGTCCAATTCAACCTTTACTGGGAGGTGTGGGATTTGTAGGATGACTGCTTCTTGAACAGTGCGCTCAGCGCTGAAGAGGCTCTGAAAGTATTCCGACCAGCGGTTCAAGATGGAGGTATTATCTGTGAGGAGTGCCTGGCCATTCGCGCTTCGCAGGGGACTTTGTACCAGGTGCCTGGGGCCATACACTGCTTTCAGTGCTTCGTAGAAGCCCCTGTAGTCACCATTGTCAGCACAAAGCTGGGTCCTCTGTGCAAGTCTGGTCCACCACTCATTCTGGAGATCTCTGAGCTTGCGCTGGAGACTGCTGCAGACGAGGCGGAAGGCAGACTTCTTCACAGGGCAGGAAGGCTGGGCTAGGTGGGCCTGATGGGCGGCTCTTTTTTTTTTGCTAGGTGTTCCTGGATCTCTACATCGTTTTCGTCAAACCAGTCTTTGTTCTTCTTTCTGGCGAAACCCAAGACTTCTGCAGAGGATTTTGCAATAGCAGTTTTCAGTTGTTCCCAAAGTGTTTCAGGGGAGGAGTCTACTGGGTCCGCTGTGTCTTTGAGCCTGCGCTGTAAATCTGTCTGAAAGGCAGCTTTCACATCGTCACGCTGAAGGCTGGCAACATCAAGCTTTTTCTTGGGGGGCCCCCATTTCTTGGGTTTTGGCTTGAAGTGGAGCCTGAGTTTGCAGCGGACAAGGCGGTGGTCAGTGTGGCACTCTGCGCTGGGCATCACTCTGGTCTTTCTGTATGGTCATACTTGCCAGACAATCTTCTGGTAATGTCGTAGAGCTGTTTCATGTTGCCGCTGCCTGCTGCCTTTTCTGCCTCTGCTGCTAGGCCGTCTGTGTAGGCTCTCTTGTCTGCCCTGATACTCCTCTTCACCTCGCGGTTGGCTTCCGAGTATTCCTCCTATGCCCTTGCTTTGGCTGCTCTTGTGCGACTGTTGTTGACAACTGCTTTCTTCTGCTTCCTCACTTCTATCTTCTTTAAGGTCTGTGCCGACAGCCAGTTCTTGTGATGGTGTTTCCTGAACCCTGCAGTGTCTTTGCAGGTTGAGTTCAGCGCCTCTCTAACTGCCTTCCACTGCTGCTCTGTGGGGACCCCCTCCTCTTCATGTACTAGTTCCTGTAGCGCTTGAAACTGGTTGGACAGCACCAGTTTGAACTCTTTTCTCACTCCAGTCTCTCTCAGGAGGCCTACATTATAGCGCTGTCTTCTTGTTGTCCCTGTGCTGCTTTTCTTTAACTTGAGCTTTATTCTTAAGATAAGCAGATGATGGTCTGAGGCGACATCTGCTCCCCTCCTCACTCGAACATCTTGAAGGGATCTTCTAAATTTCTTGCTAATGCAGATATGGTCTATTTGGTTCTCTGTAGTATGGTCAGGTGAGACCCACGTTGCTTTTTGTATGCTTCTGTGTGGGAAGATGCTGCCTCCAATGACAAGTCTGTCTAGAGCACAAAAGTCTACGAACCTCTCCCCGTTCTCACTCATCTCCCCTAGTCCCCGTCTCCCCATCACATCTTCGTATCCAGTGTTGTCCTCCCTGTGTGTGTGTGTGTGTGTGTGTGTGTGTGTGTGTGTGTGTGTGTGTGTGTGTGTGTGTGTGTGTGTGTGTGTGTGTGTGTGTGTGTGTGTGTGTGTGTGAATGTGCGTGAGCGGCAGCAGGCACGAGTGAATGCGAATGTATGCAGTGACGTTTATGTATGTAGACGTAAGTTTTGTACAACGTGTTTTGTGCATGTGTATTTGCCTCATTATGTGTGTGGTTTTTTTTTTTTTTTTTTTACGTCATTCTAAATTCTCTCAATACAGGATGACGTCTTTTCTTTCTGTTACGTTCTTTTCTGTTCTACGTTTGTTTCCATGTCACCTGAAGAAGGATCTTTGATCCGAAACGTCGCTCCTTGTTTCTATTTTAAAGGGTTTTCTACCACTATTTTCTGTTGTTGTTTTTTCACATGAAACCCTAGCGGCAACAGTTTTACTACATCATATGCTCGGTTACATTGAATGGGTTACCCACAGCGAGATGCGTTGTCATTTAGGGTCACGGTACCGCCTAATCACAGGCGCCTGGCGAGCTCTGAGCATTATGATATTCAGAACTTCGATTCAGCCCATCGTGCGCGCGCAGTGCATTATTCTAGAGTGAGTAGTGTACTGCGCACGCGCGTGGGGCTGACTCGAATCTCTGACTCAGTGAATACACACCGAGCTGGTCGGCCACTACGTCAGCCTAATATCTGTCATGTAATCATACGGCTGCTGACTCAGTGCAGGCGGCCTACCTAACGACCCACTAGCAAAAAACAGCGGTGTCACAAACGACTTCCATTCTGAACAATGGAAGTCATTTCAGTTAGTTCTGGGAGTTTAGGAGTTAACTTGAATGCTCAGTCATAGCTCATTAGCTGACATGTTAATTACAGATACCTTCTCGACTAGGTGCCGGATGCGAATTGTGAGGCAGTCTGCTGTACGTCACTGTGTTGAAGCGCCGACTTGACGCCATGTTGTTTTAGTTATGCTGTCACAGTGACTCTGACAGTGCCTGGCCGGCAATGCGATGGTAGGGCTGGGCCGTGGGCCTGACACATCTTCCCTCAGTCCTGAAAACGACATACGCCAATAATTATAAGGTTATGCCGGGTCGACCCATCTCCCGCGATCGTTCAGTCTCAGTGCAGATCAGTCGGTGTGCCGGATTGAGTTGACTCATTCACTCACATCACTGAACTGAGTCAGTCAATCGTCATGAATTGCCGGTTAGAAGGTGCGTACTCCCCGGGATGAAAACATATATTAGTGAGGCCACGTTTACGTCGAACTACTGGCTCGGGCCAACAACGAACGAGCACAGACAACTCTCGGAACATCTCCACTAGCGGCGTAGATCCACAAGAGGCCCTCCGGACTCATGAGCATCTATGCATCTTGGAGATGTTCGGGGTAGGCAAGCGGGCTCATGAGGAGCCATGCCTCTTGGAGATGTTCCAAGCGTTGTCTATGTTCTGCTTCTATACGTCTTGGAAATGTTTGACCGGAGCGCTGTCTATCCTCCTGGTACACTGGTTATCTGCCGTGACTTTGCTCTCCAAGTTCATTGTTGGGGGTCGATCGGCGCCGAAACGTTGACATCAACATTACTAGCAAGAGCGGACGGATCGAGTGTAATCAGTAGTTCAAGAGCAGTCGCCCGGACCTAGTATTTTTAAGTATTTTAAGAATTGCGCCTGGTCTAGTTCCAAGCTAATCTAGCGCTACTTATAAACTATCACAGTTGATAAGTTTCCTGCTGTGTAAGCAACTGAATATGGAATAATAGGAACGATGTGGCGGACAACTTCAGTGTCCGTTCTTCTCAATATCATCAGTCATTATATATATCACTGTAAGTATAGCAAGCGGTCGACTGTTTACCCCAGAACCTTTTGGCCACACAGTTCGGAGCTATGTCAGTAAAACTATCATGACTATAGACTGACCGTGACACCGTGAAAAAGGCCAGTGCCTGATTAGTTTGGGGTCGTTTTATAGATAATCAAGCATTACTGACGTACACGCTCATTCTCATTGTGTCACACTTTCGGTGTTAAAACTGAATAGGCCTAAACGAGCCAACAGACATCGAGTCATGAAGCCACTGACTAATGTGACCTACTACTGCTTTGCACATTAACAGTCGGACCACAGTGAAAACCCCAACAAAACATTAATACACCAAAGCAAGAAGCATAGGTCCTCATAGTCCACAGCAGACCGGGGTACTTGGCAATCTATGCCTCCTTCTTGCCTTTTTAACACATTTCGAGACGTGTCGCATCCAGAATAGCGGCTTCATGCCGCGAATCTGGTTGCGGCGCGTCTCGAAAGAGTAACAGGCACAGTTAATATGACAACAAAAGAGTTCAAATGCTTCCCAAGAATTCAACGAAAAACTAGAATGCGTTAGGAATTCATTTCACACAAGCTATATAAATGTTTAACCGGAACAGAATTATGCTTTTCAGTTTAGGAACGCGGTGTGTGTGTGTGTGTGTGTGTGTGTGTGTGTGTGTGTGTGTGTGTTGTGTGTGTGTGTTGTGTGTGTGTGTGTGTGTGTGTGTGTGTGTGTGTGTGTGTGTGTGTGTGTGTGTGTGTGTGTGTGTGTGTGTGTGTGTGTGATGCAGTTCACAAACCAGTCAGCTGTGAAGACGTCAGAAGTTACTCTGCTGTAAGCGGCGTCCATGACCTATATCTACCTGACAACACCACAGTGCGTGTGTACTGTGACCAGGGGGTGGACGGTGGAGGGTGGGCGGTAGGTGGACCAAAGAAAATAATCAACAAATAAGCAATCAGTCTAACAAACAGGCGAAGAGACAAATGCACAAAGAGATAATATATCGTCATTCGCAAACCAAGTACATTTCTGCGCCCAGCTGTTCTTGTTTCCCACCAAGATAATGGGTTGGGGAGAAATACGTGGGGCGGACAAACTTAACTCATTCTACCCCAAGACCGAAATCCCCAAATTTTGCTGTTGTCCTCTGAAGACTGCATTGCAGTGCAGGACACAGATCGACCATGATAGTTCAAGGGTGATGCCAGAATAGCTTGGCGCCAATAGGCGCCAAGCTATTCTGGCATCACCCTCGAACTATCATGGTCGTATTATCTTGCTGTAGTGTGTCTGGGGTAGAATGAGTTAACCAAGGTACCCGCCATACTGCTCTCATGTCTGATCTTAGTGAAGTATAAGGAGTACAGTTGTCCTGTAAAGTTGTCCTGTAAAGACAGCTTTTGTCATAAACCAGGTGATCCAGAGAAGAGAGGACGGGACAGTGGACTTTAACAAGAATTGGACCGACTATGAGGATGGCTTCGGGGATTTAGCACACGAGTTTTGGCTGGGTGAGCAAGGTTTACTTTATTTTACTTATATGCGTGCTATTGTACGGATGTATATTTTACTGTGTTCTCAGCTGACGTAAAGCAAAGAAAGCATAGCAACATTAATTTAAAAAAAAAACCCACCGATTTACCCTCTTTCACCTCTCCTAACCTCTTTAATGTAAACAACTGTCAGATAAAAGCTTCTCTCTGGCTTCACTGAAGCTTTTCTTTGCACCAGGACTTAGAAACATCTACCGCCTGACGTCCAGTGCTAGCTACAGTCTGCGTGTGGACCTGACTCACAGGAACGGGAGTACGGGGTACGCGCTGTATGACACTTTCTATATCAGCGGTCCTGGAGAAAACTACACGCTGCATGTTTCTGGACATAATGGCACTATTGGTGAGTCTCTCTCTCTCTCTCTCTCTCTCTCTCTCTCTCTCTCTCTCTCTCTCTCTCTCTCTCTCTCTCTCTCTCTCTCTCTCTCTCTCTCTCTCTCTCTGTGTGTGTGTGTGTGTGTGTGTGTGCGTGTGTGTGTGTGTGTGTGTGTGCGTGTGTATGCGCGTGTTTGTCGTGTGAGTGTGTGTGTGTGTGCATGTGTGTACATGTGTGTGTGTATGTGTCTATATGTGTGTGTATGTGTGTTTGTGTGTGTGCGTTTGTGTGTGTGTGTGTGAGAGAGAGAGAGAGAGAGAGAGAGAGAGAGAGAGAGAGAGAGAGAGAGAGAGAGAGAGAGAGAGAGAGAGAGAGAATGAATGAATGAATGAATGAATGAATGAAACTTTATTTTTCAAGGATGGAGTCAATAGGCGCACAGGCCTCTTTTCATATCTGTCCTTGCTAAACTACGGATTGAACACAAAACAGCAATTCAATTACAGACAAATGACATACGTATACTACATTGATGAAAATAAGCTTCGTTTGTAAACAAAGCAAAACAGTTTAACGTCAGTACACACATACATGCACACACGCCCATCCAAACCCACACACACGGTAGCACGTACGCACTCACGCGCACGCGCGTGCGCACACACACATACACACATATACACACACACACACAGACACACTCACACACACATACACACAATGCCGATTTTGCCGAGGGCGTCACAGTGCAGTTAGATGTGCGAAGAGTCAAATAAACAAACTAAGAGTAAACTATAAAAAAAAAAATATGTATCAGAATGTTTTTGGCATTTGACATGTACTCGAAACAGACACGCACACACACACACACACATACACACACACACACACACACACACACACACACACACACACACACACACACACACACACACACACACACACACACACACACACACACACACACACACGTTTAGTCAGATGTAAGGCAGCACAAGGGTAACGCATGATGCCTATTACTCAAGTGATGCGTTACAATCACGCATGGACACACCACACAGACGCACACATACTCACGCGTGCGCATACATTAGATTTAAATAAACCTAAAAGTGATCATAGATTATATGAAAGAATATTAACTCTAAGATTTCAACAAAAAAACTGAAAGAGCAAAGCTAAAACTTCAAAAGTAAACTATTGAACACTAACCATCAACTGTAACTATTGAGGAATTGAAAATATCACACATACACACACAGACACACACAAATACTGACAAACGCACATGCGCACACGTGTGCTAGTTGTAAGGCAGCACAAGAATAAAGTAAAACACCCATTACTCGAGTGATGCGTTACACGCGCGCGCGCGCGCGCGCACACACACACACACACACAAACACACACACACACATTCAGTCAGATGTAAGGCAGCACAAGGGTAACGCATGGTGCCTGTTACTCAAGTGATGCGTTACAATCACGCACGCACGCACACATACACACGCACACATACTCACAGGTGCACATACAATAATTTAAATACATGAAAATGATCATAGATTATATGAAAAAATATTTACTCAAAGTTTTCAACTAAAAACTGAAAGATTAAAGTTAAAACTTCAAAAGTAAATTATTGAACACTAACCATCAACTGTAACTATTGAGGAATTGAAAATATCACACACACACACACACACACACACACACACACACACACACACACACACACACACACACACGCACATATTCATGAAAAAGAATACACTAGAATGACCTACAAAATTCCACTACTATGTAGGCGTCTTTGATACATTGTTACAAACTGTAGCCGACACTGTGACGTCACATATGTGGTCACTAGAAAAATCGCGACCCTGCTCGAGCCTTCCAGTCTAACGTAGCGAAACTACGCATCACAATAAAAATCGATCGCAATTCTCCGTGCAATAGAAAATGAATCCTACTAAAACGATACGTAATTCTTATCCAAAATAACTCAAAAGAATATCGGATCTCTCCTATGACTAATACACATAATTATGCTCTCAAAGAATAACACAACCACAAACGTAACAGTGTGCCCAAACAATACTTTCACATTTTATGTAACCAGAAAATCCTTTCATATGTTGTGAGTGTGTGCCATAATTAGCATGCGCGTGCTGGACTGTGATTTCGAACATTAAGGCTGTAGAAAAATAATCCGCCTGTAAGTTGTAAAGTCAAAAATCACAGACCAGCACACACCTGTCGTTTGATTGCTTCAGGTGACGGCCTCGACTATCACAACAACTTGCAGTTCTCCACCCCGGACCGCGACCACGACGCGTACTTTAGCCACTGTGCTGCGGACTACGAGTCGGGCTGGTGGTTTAAAGCCTGCGTCGTGTCCAACCTCAACGCTCAGGACGGCGCGTCCAGCACCAGAGACGCTCGCTACGCGTACAGGATCTACTGGCAGAGCGACGGCATGGCGTACACACGAGCGGAGATGAAGATCAGGCTCCGTCGCTGAGTACGCCACGGTCGATTCCAAGCTTGGATTTGTCTGCCCTTTGAAGGCGAAACTCGCGAAGTCCAACGTGAGCGTGATCATGCCAGACTTACTGTGCGTTTTTTTTTTTTTTTTTTTTTTTTTTTGTCCTCAAAGGGAAGTAATCCCTTCATTGCCCTCCGACAAGTAGGCCTATTAACTCCCTCACTGACACTGCACGTTCGTTTCTGTTTCTCAAAGCTGTGTTCATTTAACGATCGAAAACCAAAAACCGTCCGAGAAACGTGGATACAAACTGGTCTCAGCAAGAGACATAGATCCTCATGAGCCCCCGCAGTCGCGGGGGCTCATGAGGATCTATGCCTCTTGCAGTTGGATCGTGTTCACTTTTTCTCGGCAGTGAAACGGTTCAGAATTCCGGCTTTATGATCATTGCAAATTTAGCGCCGAATAATGTTAAAGTCCCAGGATGTCCGGCGGAGATATTATGAGAACCGGGCCAGCAAGAGGCATAGAGCTACATGAATAATGAACCATTATAAACAACAACAAACACGCGAACCAACGAAGAACGCGTGGCTCATGAGGTTTTCGTTTTTGTTGTTGTTGTTTGTTGTTGTTTTACTCGCTTATATTTCTATGGTTTGGAAGTACCCAACGGAGAAAGAAACACGCTTAGAAAAGGCGGGTCAAACACAATTATTAATATTTCGGGTAAATACCCTTTATCACAATAGACAAACAAACAGAGAGATCAGCCGCTACTTCGCAGAAGGAATGTGGCCACATTCCTTCTGCGAATGAAGATAAGTAGCGGCTGATCTCTCTGTTTGTTTGTCTATTTTGACAAAGGGTATTTACCCGAAATATTAATAAATTGTGTTGTACCCGTCTTTTCTAAGCGTGTTTTTTTTTTTTTTTTTCTCCATTGGGTACTTCTTTGCATTTTACACGCTTGGCAGTCACCTTTTTGGTCTGGATTGTTTATGGTTTGTTTGTATTTATCGCGGTAGTTGTTGAGTGGTGTTATCATTTTCCAGACAGTGAAGGGGTTACTAGATAAAGTATAGCGCACGTGACAATGCAGCTGGAACTTGAATCCTTATAATCCGAGAAAGTTTAGCGCCCTTGATGATATAACTCAAGACACAATGCACTTTTAATTCTTATAATTAGAGAAAGTTTAGCGCCCTTGATGATTATAGCTCAGGACAAAATGCACTTTTAATTCTTATAATCTGAGAAAGTTTAGCGCACTTGATTATACAGCTCAAGAGACAATAATTTGGACTTTAATCCTAAACGCACTGTGACTAGTTTTGCTGTCTGTGTAATTTCACTTGTACCATAGTCGGCGTTCCAAAAACGACATAATTACGTTGTGATATATATATATATATATATATATATATATATATATATATATATATATATATATATATATAATATATATATATATATATATATATATATATATATATATATCGAACACGTTGCATGCGTCTTATAAAGTCAGACCTTGATACTTTAAGTAAGATATAACGCCACTTTGAGTCAGATGTATCACATGCGTCATTTTAAATAAGATATAACAGATGTGTCAGTTTAAATCAGATTTAATAGATGTGCCATCTTAAGTAAGATATAACACACGCGCCAATTTCAGAAAAAAAATATCATGTGCCATTTCAATATTTAACAACAGTTGTGAAGTTTAAGAACAATTTAATAGATAGTAATATTTAATAGATATGCACTTTAAGGTAAGACAATTATACTGACGAGCAAAGGAAATGCGATATATTTGGAATCATCGGAAACAGTGTTTCCGATGATTAAAAAAAAAAGTCGCATTTCTTTTGTTCGTCAGTGTGCAATGAACTGTGGATATTTGTAAATTATGTTGTAGCCGAAGTTTTGTTATAGGCGAAGTAATCAACTATAGAAATATTGTTATTGTCTTGTAAAGCGTAGATATATCCGATTTCTCTTACATCCGACCTTGAAACAACGGAAAAGTAATTAGAAAATGTCGGATGTTACACACCTCGGATATAACAAGGCTTTCACAGGACATGCATATAAGCAAATTCAATAAACTATGTGCGGAATCAGACATAAAAATCTCGTCCCACACTATGTTCTTGCCGCAGTCTGCACCAGCTGTTTGTGACATGTGGACGTGGTCTGTACCAGCTGTTTGTGTGACATGTGGACGTGGTCTGTACCAGCTGTTTGTGACATGTGAACGTGGTCTGTACCAGCTGTTTGTGACATGTAGACGTGGTCTGTACCAGCTGTTTGTGTGACATGTGGACGTGGTCTGTACCAGCTGTTTGTGACATGTGAACGTGGTCTGTACCAGCTGTTTGTGACATGTAGACGTGGTCTGTACCAGCTGTTTGTGTGACTTGTGGACGTGGTCTGTACCAGCTGTTTGTGACATATAGACGTGGTATGTACCAGCTGTTTGTGACATGTAGACGTGGTCTGTACCAGCTGTTTGTGTGACATGTAGACGTGGTCTGTACCAGCTGTTTTTTGTGACATGTGGACGTGGTCTGTACCGGTTGTTTGTGTGACATGTGGACGTAGTCTGTACCAGGTGTTTGTGACATGTGGACGTGGTCTGTACCAGCTGTTTGTGACATGTAGACACTTTGGTACCGGTCTCAGGCCACTTTACAAATTTCAAATACAAGCGATCAAAAATCTCTGTAACTTCAGTAGCTGACTGGCCCTTCGTTTGTCTTTTACTGTGTTTGTCTTAAATGGCGTAAATCCGTGTCTGTTTCGTGAGTGTGTGTGTGTTGGGTTTCAGGCGCGGGGCTTTGAGTCGATTTCCCCAAAATTGAGAAAAAGCACCTATATAATAACGGTATTATTATTATTATTATTATGGTCTGTACCAGCTGTTTGTGTGACATGTGGACGTGGTCTGTACCAGCTGTTTGTGACATGTGGACGTCGTTATCAATAAACTATGTGCGGAATCAGACATTAAAATCTCGTCCCACACTTTGTTCTTGCCGCAGTCTGCACTAGCTGTTTGTGACATGTGGACGTGGTCTGTACCAGCTGTTTGTGTGACATGTGGACGTGGTCAGTACCAGCTGTTTGTGTGACATGTGGACGTGGCCTGTACCAGCTGTTTGTGACATGTGAACGTGGTCTGTACCAGCTGTTTGTGTGACATGTGGACGTGGTCTGTACCAGCTGTTTGTGACATGTGGACGTGATCTGTACCAGCTGTTTGTGTGACATGTGGACGTGGTCTGTACCAGCTGTTTGTGACATGTGGACGTGATCTGTACCAGCTGTTTGTGTGACATGTGAACGTGGTCTGTATCAGCTGTTTGTGACATGTGGACGTGGTCTGTACCAGCTGTTTGTGACATGTAGACGTGGTCTGTACCAGCTGTTTGTGTGACATGTGGACGTGGTCTGTACCAGCTGTTTGTGACATGTAGACGTGGTCTGTACCAGCTGTTTGTGTGACTTGTGGACGTGGTCTGTACCAGCTGTTTGTGACATGTGGACGTGGTCTGTACCAGCTGTTTGTGACATGTAGATGTGGTCTGTACTAGCTGTTTGTGTGACATGTTGACGTGGTCTGGACCAGCTGTTTGTGTGACATGTGGACGTAGTCTGTACCAGCCGTTTGTGACATGTAGACCTGGTCTGTACCAGATGTTTGTGTGACATGTGGACGTGGTCTGTACCAGCTGTTTGTGACATGTGGACGTCGTTATCAATAAACTATGTGCGGAATCAGACATTAAAATCTCGTTCCACACTATGTTCTTGCCACAGTCTGCACCAGCTGTTTGTGACATTTGGGGGTGGTCTGTACCAGCTGTTTGTGTGAAATGTGGACGTGGTCTGTACCAGCTGTTTGTGACATGCGGACGTGGTCTGTACCAGCTGTTTGTGACATGTAGACATTGTCTGTATCAGCTGTTTGTGTGACATGTGGACGTGGTCTGTACCAGCTGTTTGTGTGACATGTGGACGTGGTCTGTACCAGCTGTTTGTGTGACATGTGGACGTGGTCTGTACCAGCTGTTTGTGTGACATGTGGACGTGGTCTGTACCAGCTGTTTGTGTGACATGTGGACGTGGTCTGTACCAGCTGTTTGTGTGACATGTGGACGTGGTCTGTACCAGCTGTTTGTGTGACATGTAGACGTGGTCTGTACCAGCTGTTTGTGACATGTGGACGTGGTCTGTACCAGCTGTTTGTGTGACTTGTGGACGTGGTCTGTACCAGCTGTTTGTGACATGTGGACGTGGTCTGCAGCAGCTGTTTGTGACATGTGGACGTGGTCTGTACCAGCTGTTTGTGTGACTTGTGGACGTGGTCTGTACCAGTTGTTTGTGACATGTGGACGTGGTCTGTACTAGCTGTTTGTGACATGTGGACGTGCGTTTGCTTTAAATGGTCAGACCGGTGTAATGCGCTAGGATGACTCCTACGCCAGGTGGACCCGGGGTCAATTTTGCATGAAACACTGCTAGCCTGGAGAGACTGAGGGTGACTGGCGTGAAACACTGCTAGACTAGAGCGACGGAATGTGCCTGGCGTGAAACACTGCTAGGCTAGAGGGACTGAAGGTGACTTTGGCGTGAAGCACTGCTAGGCTAGAGGGACCGAAGGCGCCTGGCGTGAAACACTGCTAGGCTAGAGGGACTGAAGGGGACTTTGGCGTGAAGCACTGATAGGCTAGAGCGACTGAAGGTGACTTCACGTGAAGCACTGCTAGGCTAGAGCGAGCGACGGTGACTGGCGTGAAACACTGCTAGGCTAGAACGACCGAAGGCGTAAAACACGTCCGCTAGGCCAGAGCGATCCGGGATCACTTTGACGTGCCACACTTGACAAGTTTATACCACGCCACCCACGGAACAATCTGACGTGTAACATCGGTGTAATGAAGCTTAAAGTGAGCATTGACATCGTGCTGTAGTCGTTGTTGTTTTGCTTGTTTAAGTGTTTGTTTGTTTGTTTGTTTGTTGTTTGTATCTTGTTCGTTGTTGGTGTTTTGTTGCTGTTTGTTTGTTTGTTGCTTGATTGGGTGTTCGATCGCTTGGCTAAAACGTCATCTTCAAACTTAAAGCTTTATTTTTATTGCTATTTTTATTGGTATTTTGATGTGGAGCGAATTTAGTAGTGTGCAATGAACTGCAGATATAGCTAATTGCAAGGCTTACAAGCATCGCGCCAAAAGTACGCTCAGCAGCGAGGTGAGAGTAACTAGACATGTCGGAACTTTTATCTGATTATTTTAGTTGTCAGAGTTTTGCATCTGCTCGCCTGTGTCGCCATGAGCATGCTATTGAATTCACCCCGCCACGAACCATCCTACGAAATTCTCTTTTAAAAATAGAAAAGACTTAAACAGACAAATGCAACCATGTCCGTCAGACCACAACCACATCATTCGGACGAAACAACCACTACACAAAAACGGTCGATGGGTTGAGGGTAGACGCCATTTTGCTTCCATGTTGACTCCGCGTCACGTTGATACATGTAGGCCTATGCCAGTCATTAACCCCTTCACTGCCGAGAAAACGTGAACACAATCCAACAGCAAGAGACATAGATCCTCATGAGCCCCCGCGACTGCGGGGGCTGATGAGGATCTATGCCTCTTGCTGACGCCAATATTTATCCATGTTTCTTGGAGTGTTTTTATTTTTTGGTCGTGGAATGAAGAAAGGTTTCAGAAACAACAATGTGCGGACAGCGGCAGGGAAGGGGTTAAGGAGCATGTCAATGTCCCTTGAACTTAACGTCGGGTGTAGCCCCACACGTGTCTGTCGTCTGCGTTACACATAGAGCATAGACATTGGGGTGGAGTGGGTTGTCAGCGGAATGTCTACCGCGTTCACCCGCTCTATGTTATTTTGTGGGCAGGAAACGCGACCCAGCTTCAGCGCAGTGGCCGTGGCTCCTGAGGATCTATGTACAGAGGATGCGACAGTAATCCTATTCAATCTCATTGCGAAACACATGCAGCAACCAAAAGCCTATGTCCGAATTCTATTCATTGATTTTAGTTCCGCTTTCAACACCATGCAAACCCATATTCTGTTACAAAGGTTACTTAGCCTGTCTGTGAATGGTGGCCCCATCCTCTGGATCAAAGAGTTCTTATGAAGAGCTTCTTTTCTAATGAACTTGTATTAAATACAGGTGCTCCTCAGGGCTGTGTGTTATCACCACTGTTATTTTCTTTTTACACTGATGAAAAGAAGGTCCAGATTGCTGTTGTTAGTTTGTACAAGAATGCAGATGTCATGGCTTTGGCAGCTTTCCTAATGCGAGAACAAACCTTGCGTGAACAAATATATTTTGATCATGTTCTTGCCTTGCACGTCCAGCGCATTACATATGAATGGTGGTAAAACAAGAGAGTTGATCATGGATGATTCCAAACAAGCAGATGCATTTCAATCAGTCGTTGTCAATGGTCAGCTTACTGAAGACGTGGAGTGCTTTAACCCAATCTACCCCAAACACACAACAGCAAGATAAGGATCGACCATGATAGTTCAAGGGTGATACCAGAATAGCTTGGCGCCTATCGGCGCCAAGCTATTCTGGCATCACCCTTGAACTATCATGGTCGATCTGTGTCTTGTTCTATAGGGCAGTCGTCAGTGGACAACGGCAAAATTTGCGGATTTCGGTGTTAGGGTAAAATGAGTTAAATATCTTGGCACGCATATAGACAATAAACTCAGTTTTAATCAGAACACTGATTTCATGTTCAAAAAGGCAATGCAGCGGCTGTTTCTTCTGAGGAAACTCCGCAGTTGTAGGGTCAGTGAGGCCGTGCTTGAAAATGTGTAAATGTGTATAAAAGTTTCATCAAAGTTTGTTATCATTCAACATCACAGTGTGGTTTGGTAACCTGAGTGCAAAGAACAAGAGTACATTGACCAGAGTTGTGAACACATCCACTGCGATTATAGGCAGACTACAAAGTCAGCTCACTGGCATGTATGTTTATTATTCTTATATATGTGCTTAATTATGTGTGTTTTAATGTCGAAGCCGAATAAAAATTTCAATCTCATGGACAATAAAGTGTATTCCAATGTAATGTGATGATCGAACGTTTAGTTTTTGAAGCTAGGAAAGACCAGATTCATTATCAATGACCGTGGGGGTCAAAACAATAACAATGATTTTACGCAAACACAGCGCGGATCAGGGGAACGGGGGGGGGGGTGGGGGTGGGAGGGGGGGAGCGAGGGGGGGGGGGCGCTGGGGGGGCTAAGGGGGGAGTTGGTTGTTCCAGGGGTCAAGAAACCCCCCTCCACACCCCAAAAAATCATGAAAATGCTATAAGAAAGTCCCTCCCCCCTCCCCTCACCGACGTAACTGATCCGCCCCTGACACACGCACAAAAATGAAAGAACATTATGATCTTAAAATAGAAAGAAAGAAATAAAGAAAAAAAGAAAGAAAGAAAAAAAGAAAGAAAGAAAGAAAGAAAGAAAGAGATGAATGAATGAATGAATGAATTAATGGATGAAAGAATGCAGACTTTAAATCCGATAACTGTTCTACACGGGGGCCCCAGGAATATAAATGTAGACAGAAACATATCCAATTCAGCCCACGATGTCCATTAGCAAGGTCCAAGTATGCTTCAAAGCGACATTGTCCAGGCAACAAAGGTCACACTTCGCAATGTCTGCTTCATTCATGTTCCTGGCATGTCTTGTAATAACTCTGCACAGCAGGACTAGCTTAGCTCATTCTACCCCAACACCAAAATCCTTAAATTTTGCCCCTGTCCTCTCAAGACTGCATTACAGCGCAGGACACAGATCGACCATGATAGTTCAAGGGTGATGCCAGAATAGCTTGGCGCCTACGGGCGCCAAGCTATTCTGGCATCACCCTTGAACTATCATGGTGGATCCTTATCCTGCTGTGGTGTGTCTGGGGTAGAATGAGTTAACTCTGTTTGTAACAACAAGTTTGGGAGTAGTCAAATAAAAGAGTTTCCTGCTCTTCTCGTCCTGAAGAGTTCCCGCCGATCTCACCGCGCGTCGTAATTAACTCCTTCACTGCCGAGAAAAAAAAATGAACACGATCTAACAGCGAGAGACATAGATCCTCCTGAGCCCCAGCCACTGCGGGGGCTCATGAGGATCTATTCCTCTTGCTGACTCCAATTTGTATCCGTGTTTCTTGCACAGTTTTGGCTTTAGGTCGTTACATGAACACAGGTTATAGAAACGAAAATGTACGTACAGTGGCAGGGAAGGGGTTAACGACACCTCGCTTGTGTACGCGCCTCATACTCAAATGGCCGGTGAAATGATGGGTAGAAAGTCATACCGCAGGGCTGGACAAACATTAAGAACCCGTTTTCTTGGCGAGTTTCATCGCTCAAAGCCCGCTGTAGAAGGCAACTTTGAGTCGGATCGCTGGGCCACTCTTAGGGCGGTGCACTACTGTGCACGCACGACCTTGTTGCCCTTCTTTAAAACGCACCGCGTTTCTTTCTGATAGTGTGCTAATCAGTGATTTTGTACCTTACGACTGAAAGCCGTAAGGTCCAGAATTACAGACCAGCACAGGACCGTGTCAGTGTTTCGAAGGCGTTATCTGCCACGTTTTGAACAGCTGCGCGCAGCTGCACCGTTGTTATAACAGAAGTAGTGGCGTTCCACACAATTGTTTTGCCCGTCTATCACGATACGACAAAGTCGGTGGCCAGAAAACAGCTGCACTAGAGATGACAATGATGGCGTGTGTCCTTGCTGTCTGGGTTTTGCTGGTCATCACTTCCTGCAGCGGTAAGTTTGTTTCTTGTTCAACCCCACCATCACAACGAAAGTTTATGTTACAATCAAACCTGTATAATATGACCACTCAATGGATGTGCCGTTATTTCTTGGTGTACGCTAGTCGCCATTTCTTTGTATGAGTTTTGTTCCTGTTCAACCGCTCGCCTCATAACAAAGGGTTATGGCACCGCCGAGAAGAGGCTTGTCTTGGTGGAGTGGGGGCTGAAAAGGACTGGTGGCAGTCCATTCAAACAATTAGCGAAGGGGGTGGGGGGGGGGGGCTTTCTTCTTATTGTTGTTTATTTTGAGTTGAGCGAGGCTATCGTCGTTCAGCTTCGAAAATAAAAGCATACGTAACATAAAAATATCAAAATCTACACTAATTTTGTCCTCTACAAATTATAGGGAGGGTGGATGGGTGGGTGGGTGGATGGGTGAGCAGAAGATAATCGGCCTGCTTACAATATTTTCGTTGGGAGGAGGGTGGGAGTGTGGGTGTGTGGAAACTTCCCGACTCCCTATCGGAAGCGATTTTAACTTTCGAGAGAATACATGCATGTATGTAAGTGCCTACTGACAAGGTTTTTGGAGTGTGAGTGATTATGTAGTATTTATAAGGGGGGTGAGAGGGCAGGAGATACGCTGGCTCATCACAATATTTTCTTTGGTGGGGGGAGGGGGGATGTATGTGTACACGTGAGATTTGTGTGAATTAAAAGTTTTAATATGAGTTTACGAGTATTAATATCTTTTGATATGTCTGTTGCCCCGGTTTCTACACCATTTCAAACGTACATAAGTTTATTAGGCGGCCACCTAAGAGGCTGTGACATCAGTTACAAGATCATAAGTAACAGTAAGAAGACCATGAGACCATAAGTAACAGTAAGAAGACCATGAGGCGAGGAATGGGTAGACTCTTGAGACAGGTGGTCGCCTAGACAGGTGTGATATACTAAAGCGTGACTCACCAATGGTCTGTGTAATGGTCCCTGTTGTAAAATGTTTGTGAGTGCACTAACAGAAGTTATCCCCAAATAAGACGTGGGTCGAAAATTGCACGGACTTCAAACATGCCGTGGATTGATCCAGCCCGCTTCATCTGTAAGAGGCGTATAGTCTCATGAGCACGTGTGGTAGCAGGGTCTCACGAGCATATACGCCTCTTGCTCATGAGAATATACGCCTCCTGCTCATGCAAATATACGCCTCTTGATCGTAAGAATATACGCCTCTTGCTCGTGAGAATATACGCCTCTTGCTAATGAGAATATACGCCTATTACCCGTGAGAATATACGCTCTTGCTCGTGAGAATATACGCCTATTACCCGTGAGAATATACGCTCTTGCTCGTGAGAATATACGCCTCTTACCCGTGAGAATATACGCCCCCTGCTCATGAAAATATACGCCTCTTGCTTGTGAGAATATACGCCTCTTGCTCACGCAAATATACGCCTTTGATCGTGAGAATATACGCCTCTTGCTCGTGAGAATATACGCCTCTTGCTAATGAGAATATACGCCTATTACCCGTGAGAATATACGCTCTAGCTCGTGAGCATATACGCCTCTTGCTAATGTGAATATACGCCTATTACCAGTGAGAATTTACGCCTCTTGCTCGTGAGAATATCCGCCTCTTGCCCGTGAGAATATACGCCTCTTGCTCGTGAGAATATCCGCCTCTTGCCCGTGAGAATATACGCCTCTTGCTCGTGAGAATATCCGCCTCTTGCTCGTGAGAATATACGCCTCTTGCTAATGAGAATATACGCCTATTACCCGTGAGAATATACGCCTCTTGCTCGTGAGAATATCCGCCTCTTGCCCGTGAGAATATACGCCTCTTGCTCGTGAGAATATCCGCCTCTTGCCCGTGAGAATATACGCCTCTTGCTCGTGAGAATATCCGCCTCTTGCCCGTGAGAATATACGCCTCTTGCTCGTGAGAATATCCGCCTCTTGCCCGTGAGAATATACGCCTCTTGCCCGTGAGAATATCCGCCTCTTGCCCGTGAGAATATACGCCTCTTGCTCGTGAGAATATCCGCCTCTTGCTCGTGAGAAAATACGCCTCTTGGTAATGAGAATATACGCCTATTACCCGTGAGAATATACGCCTCTTGCTCGTGAGAATATCCGCCTCATTCTGCCGTTTGTGTTTGTGTGTGTGTCATTTCGGTGCGGATCAGGCGAGAAAGAGGGGTGGGGGGGGGGGGGGAGAGATTAAAGGGAGATATTGATTAAGTTCGTGATCCAGCGTTGTACTTCACTTTTTCAATAATAATTAATTCATTTTTGCAAGTTTTGGAGCCACTATTTACTCCCATCAAACAGTCAGCCCTGGAATAGGCTGTGTGGAACAAAACAGTATTTTCTTAAAGAGGCTGTGTGCCTTTCGGATGATTAACGTGAAACATCAAATTCGTCACAGTGTACACGGCGTCGTGAGACTAGCGATGCCATGACCTGAAGCTTATAGTGACGTAATTTTGCTGCTCGTGCTAATCTTCTTCTTCAGAATTCCTGTCCACAGAGCGCACTAATGGCGGGAAGCGCCGTGTGTCCGTCTTTATTTGTGTGCGCCAGCGTGTGTGTTGATCAGAGGCTGACTTTGAGAGTGAAATGGTTCAGAAGAATGTGCTTAAAAATATCAACAACTCTGAATGTTCCTAAACTAAAAACAAAAGCTCGCACGTGAGGTCAAAAGAATATGGTATACTTTGGGATGAAATCCTCATCTTGTTATCTTGTTACTTCAGTTGTCAGAGGATTAGACCTGCCCGCCTTTGACATCATGGACATGCTATTAAATTCCCCCCACCACGACCCATCTTAAAAGTCCCTTCTATAAATAGAACTACTAGAATTAATTTCATACAAATAGTTAAATATCTAACGGTAAAGAACCGTTTCAGTTGGTAAAACTGTAGCATGTTATTGGTTAATATAATACACTGCAAACAGAACACTTTTCATACACACAAATTATCTGAAATAATTTATCAATTTATTTTACACTAGAGCTTTGAAGACTGTAAATGACGTAAGATGGACAGAAAAGGTTAACAGTTCGCAAAGTCTCTTGTATTGATGTTATTGGTTTTGTCCCACAATGCCACTGAACAAATGTAAAATCACTAATCCTTTGATTCGTTATGAAGTTTGTAAATAGCCCCGTGATATGAAAGAGACGTTACGCTGTCCTCCTCCTTATGTACGTGACGTGAGGGCAGGAAACACCTGTGTTATGTTTGGCGGTACTTACTCTCTCTTAGAAGCTGGGCACACGCTACCACAATCACCTATTGCCGGGCGCAATTTTGTGGCGGCAATGTTGCTGCCACAATTAGGGGCGCCTACAATATTGCCGCCACAAATTGCGACCCGTTACGTTCATTCAGTTTACTGTCCCACTGGCACCAAGGTGATCGGGGACTAACATTGTTTACTGTAGATAACGAACACAAAAGGGTAAAGCTTTCGTTCTGTCCTTATTGTTATAAAATACACCACACTAGGTCTTCGCAAGTTAATAGCCAACAACGGTCCTTATATATAAAAAGGTATGTATAATTTATTTTCATAGTAAAATCAGGGTTCAAGTTCAGGACCACTTATGTAGAAGGAGTTAAGAATTCCAATTAAGAGTCTATATATACTTCTACTATAATTTCAAAAAAGGTTAAAACCAATTTAGACGTTCGCCATAAAAGTTTGGTCCTTGTATTTTATTCTTATCAAAGTTAACATTTTAAGATAATAAGAGACGTGATTAAATAAATTGTAAAATAAATAAGAGACATGATTAGATAAGTATTAAAGATCCTGGTGTGACCTGCGGCATCACTGTTTTAGATCAGTTGTGAATTTTTCACACTCGTCTGCTGATCCTACAGCCTACCGACAGGCCACTTAGACCATAGGATAAAAAAGAAAGTTCCATTTTAAGACTGACTAAGATAAATTGCGACCCGATACAAACCGAGTCTATTTATTTGTGGTAGCGCGCAAGGCTGGAGCAATGTTGCCGCCTCTCAGCCAATCAGCGGTGACCTTGCGCCACTTCCCGTTTCTTCATCTTACGAGCCGGAAAAAAATGGCGGAGAAGCTGAGGGACGGCTTTGAGAGTGTTAACTCATTGGAGACGCGCCGCATGTGGAAACGCTGCGAATAGCTGCGTATCCATATGCGGCACCTCTCCAGTGAGTTAATTGATCAACCTTGTCCGAGAGTTCCCATGCATATGGGACTCCAGCAGCTTCGAATATTTCAACCGGGAGCGTGCCGAGAGCTGTTCCATATATAGTAATGGCAGGTCAGTCAGTACAAACACATTGCGCGCACATTGAAACGTGCGCCACGAAGCCGATGTGGCAGGTGGCAAATTGTTGCTTACCACACATTGCTAGTCGCAAATTCTGGTAGCGTGGGCCCAGCCCCTTAGGTAATGACGTGAGGACAGTGAAACACCTGTGTTATGTTAGGCGTGTTTTATAATCATTAATTCATTTTACCAAGTTTTGGAGCCACGTTCTGCTATCATCAAACATCCTGGAAGATTGATTGTACATTGCTTAACGTCCCGACAGCAACAAGGCTTTCTCAGGACATGACATCCTGGAAGAGGCTGTGTGGAAGACACCATTTCGTGCCATTCGGATGAGTGATGTGAAACATCAAAGTCCTCACTGTGTACACGGCGTCGTGGGAATGGCGATTTCATGACGTGAAGCTCATTGTGACGTCATTTTGCTGCTTTTGCTATTCTTCTTCTGCAGAATCCCCGTCGCCATACCAGCCCAGGGGGCATACTAATAGCGAGATGCGCTGTGAGGCTGTCTGTATTTGTGTGCGCCGGTGTGTGTTGATCAGAGTTTCGATTATATGGGAGGGAAATGGATCAGAAGGATAAGCTTACAAAAAATATGAACAACTTTAATGTTCCTTAAAGAAAAACGCATGTTAGCTCCAAACAATACGGTAGACTTTGGGATGCAATCATCATCTTGTTTGTATGACGTAGACGCGCAGGCGTATTGTGCAAAAAGTGGCTAAATACATGCACGCTTAATCGTGGATAGCGGGCTGTCCTTTACTGGAAACACCGATCTGATCGTGAAAAAAAGCAACCCAGCGTCTGTACCTTCTTAGGAAACTGAGAAGTTTTGATGTCAGTTCCAAGGTGTTAGAATCCGTTTATAGAAGCCTGATTGAAAGCATATTGACTTTTAACATCGCTGCTTGGTATGGCAACCTCAGTATGAAAAATATGGGCAGACTGTCACGTATCGTCAGAACAGCCGAGAAGATCATTGGCCTAGGACAGTACCCACTAGATGATCTGTACCATAGAGCTGTCCGAAGGATACCTGCTAGCATTGTCAATGATCCTCGTCACCCACTATCTGATCAGTTTCAAATGAGACCATCAGGCAGACGTTTCAATATGCCACTTGCCCAAAAAAAATGTTTTTAAGAAGTCTTTTATTCCAACTGCTGTCTCAAGTTTGAACTCTCGTTTATAACGCCGCGATAAGTATGATCTACTTAACATTACCTCCCATCTTGTGACAGATTGCTTGTGATAGATTGCTGCAATGATAATTTTTCATGGACTGTTCTCGTAGCGTTTGATAATGTCTTATATTGTTGTTTTCTGATGAGCCAAAAGGCAATTTTCTATCGTGCTTTGACTCGAACAGACAATAAAGTTGTATTGTATTGTATAGAAGATACTTTGTGGACTGTTTTATCCCATCTTGTCTCTTTTGGTGTTCGCATATGCTGTTTTTCTGTGTTATTATTATTATATGTATTACCTTGATTATATACAGTAGTTCTAGTAAGGACCGGTTTGTGAAGATGGGTCAGCGCGCCTTAACTCATTTGCGGCCAGCCGCATCCGAATGCGGCTGGCCGCAAACAAGTTAACTCTTTTCTTAGAAAAATAAAGTCAGTCAGTCAACCACTGGTAGGAAACGTCAGTGTAGAACATCTGCGCTGTAACTAGTTACAATACTTTTGCTTGTTTATTGATGCTAGCTGTAAATCAACAGCAGGAAACACCATGCTCGCACTTCAAATTTCCTGTCCGGTTCTCTCCATCGGCAAGAGGGGTATATTTTCATTAGCCCATGTAGGCGCAGGACCTTACTGATGAGAATAATTATAATATATTACGCCTCTTGCTCGCAAGCTGTTGCGTCCTTGACTTTCCAGGCTGAGGTACATATCCGGTATTAGTGAGGTCACGTTTGTAGCGAACGACTCCCAACAACGAACGAGAGCGAAGTCATTGCAGCGAACCAGCTTCTGCCAAACATCGTACACATCACTCCAGACATCGCGAAGACACATAGGTCCTCATAAGTTCGGAGGGCCCATGAGGATCTATGCCTCATCGAGATGTTTGGAGTGTTGTTTTGCTTATGATCCAAACCTGGCCGTGATTTCGCTTGCGATCGTTGTTGAGAGTCGTTCGGCCAAACGTAACCTCGCTATTCACGGCACGAATGCTACTAAGACGCACATCTCGGTGTCCGTGCCTTAATCGGGGAAGCTATCGTCTTTCCTTACTATAAAGAAGTTTCACCTACTGTGTTTAATATGTGGAGGAGGAAGAAAAGCCGGAGTACCCGGAGAAAGAACCCCCGGCGGTCACCCGAATTAACGGTGACACTTACTAGACGAGAAAAGTCCAAAGCCGTAACGCGATATCAAACCTCGCACCTCTAGCACTGGTGGCAGGCGCCTTTACCACTGCGCCACGCACCGCCCCGAATATTACAGAAGTCGGATTTAACAACGCTGTTTAACCGGTGTATGTCAATTGCTTCGCTTATAACAAACTTCGGGTGTAACAACAAGACAGAGTGGGTCCTTTGCAACAAGAACAACAACAACACTGAACAACAACACTGAACAACAACAAAAACAACAACAACTACTACTACTACTATTACTACTATTACTACTACTACTACAACTACTACTACTACTAAATACTAATTAATTGTCCGAAGAGAGATTATTACGGTTTTTGCCGAGAGACAGCCGTAGTTTACTGCTTGACGTTAATTCATTCATCCCCGGCACACCAGAGCAAGA
>BTPG01000096.1:35002-54297 GCA_036245525.1 Semisulcospira habei | reverse complement strand
CATTGGCCTCTCCTGTCACAGATCCTTACTTTGACATGTCCAAACATTGGCCTCTCCTGTCTTGGATCCTTACTTTGACATGTCCAAACATTGGCCTCTCCTGTCACGGATCCTTACTTTGCCATGTCCAAACATTGGCCTCTCCTTTCACGGATTCTTATTTTGACATGTCTAAACATTGGCCTCTCCTTTCACGGATCCTTACTTTGACATGTCTAAACATTGGCCTCTCCTTTCACGGATCCTTACTTTGACATGTCAAAACATTTGCCTCTCCTTTCACGGATCCTTACGAGTGTCTGCTTGTTGTGACGAGTTATTGACGGATACCAGCGAGTTATTGACGGATACCAGCGAGTTATTGACGGATACCAGCGAGTTATTGACGGATATCAGCGAGTTATTGACGGATATCAGCGAGTTATTTACGGATGCGTGCGATTGACTACGAGTTGGCGATCCGTAAGGACTCGTAAGAAAAATGCGTGTATGTGAAGGGGGTAAACTAAACTTTAAATAAATCCAACTCTCCATTTCAAGCCACATCTGAACAAGGACCTCTGCGACAACTTAATAATTTTAACATTTGCAGTGAGGAGTTTTGTCCCCTCGAAAAAAAATAGGAGAATTGAGGTCACTGAGAGGTCCATTTTCCTAGGTAGAATTCATAGCTTTTTGGGCGCACTTTCACCTCTTAACTAATGGGGCAAGGCCAACTCTACCCAGCTGCAAGCGACATAAACCCGCATGATCCCCCGCAGTCGCACTAACTTACCCCAGTCGCACTTACTTACCGCAGTTGCACTAACTTACCCCAGTCGCACTAACTTACCCCAGTCGCACTTACTTACCGCAGTGGCACTAACTTACCCCAGTCGCACTAACTTACCCCAGTCGCACTTACTTACCGCAGTCGCACTAACTTACCCCAGTCGCACTTACTTACCGCAGTCGCACTAACTTACTGCAGTCGCACTAACTTACCCCAGTCGCACTAACTTACCCCAGTCGCACTTACTTACCGCAGTCGCACTAACTTACCGCAGTCGCACTAACTTACCCCAGTCGCACTTACTTACCGCAGTCGCACTAACTTACCGCAGTCACACTAACTTACCCCAGTCGCACTAACTTACCGCAGTCGCACTAACTTACCCCAGTCACACTAACTTACCCCAGTCGCACTAACTTACCGCAGTCGCACTAACTTACCGCAGTCACACTAACTTACCGCAGTCACACTAACTTACCCCAGTCGCACTAACTTACCGCAGTCGCACTAACTTACCCCAGTCACACTAACTTACCCCAGTCGCACTAACTTACCGCAGTCGCACTAACTTACCGCAGTCACACTAACTTACCCCAGTCGCACTTACTTACCGCAGTCGCACTAACTTACTGCAGTCGCACTAACTTACCCCAGTCGCACTAACTTACCCCAGTCACACTTACTTACCCCAGTCGCACTAACTTACCGCAGTCGCACTAACTTACCGCAGTCACACTAACTTACCGCAGTCACACTAACTTACCCCAGTCGCACTAACTTACCGCAGTCACACTAACTTACCGCAGTCGCACTAACTTACCCCAGTCGCACTAACTTACCGCAGTCACACTAACTTACCGCAGTCGCACTAACTTACCGCAGTCGCACTAACTTACCCCAGTCGCACTTACTTACCGCAGTCACACTAACTTACCCCAGTCGCACTAACTTACCGCAGTCACACTAACTTACCGCAGTCGCACTAACTTACCCCAGTCGCACTAACTTACCCCAGTCGCACTAACTTACCCCAGTCGCACTAACTTACCGCAGTGGCACTAACTTACCCCAGTCGCACTAACTTACCCCAGTCGCACTATCTTACCGCAGTTGCACCAACTTACCGCAGTCACACTAACTTACCGCAGTCACACTAACTTACCGCAGTCACACTAACTTACCGCAGTCACACTAACTTACCGCAGTCACACTAACTTACCGCAGTCACACTAACTTACCGCAGTCGCACTAACTTACCGCAGTCACACTAACTTACCGCAGTCGCACTAACTTACCGCAGTCACACTAACTTACCCCAGTCGCACTAACTTACCCCAGTCGCACTAACTTACCCCAGTCGCACTAACTTACCCCAGTCACACTAACTTACCCCAGTCGCACTAACTTACCCCAGTCGCACTAACTTACCGCAGTCGCACTAACTTACCGCAGTCACACTAACTTACCCCAGTCGCACTAACTTACCCCAGTCACACTAACTTACCGCAGTCACACTAACTTACCGCAGTCGCACTAACTTACCGCAGTCGCACTAACTTACCGCAGTCGCACTAACTTACCCCAGTCACACTAACTTACCCCAGTCACACTAACTTACCCCAGTCGCACTAACTTACCCCAGTCACACTAACTTACCCCAGTCGCACTAACTTACCCCAGTCACACTAACTTACCCCAGTCGCACTAACTTACCGAAGTCACACTAACTTACCCCAGTCGCACTAACTTACCCCAGTCACACTAACTTACCCCAGTCGCACTAACTTACCGCAGTCACACTAACTTACCCCAGTCGCACTAACTTACCCCAGTCGCACTAACTTACCGCAGTCGCACTAACTTACCCCAGTCACACTAACTTACCCCAGTCGCACTAACTTACCGCAGTCGCACTAACTTACCCCAGTCGCACTAACTTACCGCAGTCACACTAACTTACCCCAGTCGCACTAACTTACCCCAGTCACACTAACTTACCCCAGTCGCACTAACTTACCGCAGTCACACTAACTTACCCCAGTCGCACTAACTTACCCCAGTCGCACTAACTTACCGCAGTCGCACTAACTTACCCCAGTCACACTAACTTACCCCAGTCGCACTAACTTACCCCAGTCACACTAACTTACCCCAGTCGCACTAACTTACCCCAGTCACACTAACTTACCCCAGTCACACTAACTTACCGCAGTCACACTAACTTACCCCAGTCGCACTAACTTACCCCAGTCGCACTAACTTACCCCAGTCACACTAACTTACCGCAGTCACACTAACTTACCGCAGTCACACTAACTTACCCCAGTCGCACTAACTTACCCCAGTCACACTAACTTACCCCAGTCACACTAACTTACCGCAGTCACACTAACTTACCGCAGTCGCACTAACTTACCCCAGTCACACTAACTTACCCCAGTCGCACTAACTTACCCCAGTCACACTAACTTACCCCAGTCGCACTAACTTACCCCAGTCACACTAACTTACCCCAGTCGCACTAACTTACCCCAGTCGCACTAACTTACCCCAGTCACACTAACTTACCGCAGTCACACTAACTTACCCCAGTCACACTAACTTACCCCAGTCACACTAACTTACCCCAGTCGCACTAACTTACCCCAGTCACACTAACTTACCGCAGTCGCACTAACTTACCGCAGTCGCACTAACTTACCGCAGTCACACTAACTTACCCCAGTCGCACTAACTTACCCCAGTCACACTAACTTACCGCAGTCACACTAACTTACCCCAGTCGCACTAACTTACCCCAGTCACACTAACTTACCCCAGTCACACTAACTTACCCCAGTCACACTAACTTACCGCAGTCGCACTAACTTACCCCAGTCACACTAACTTACCCCAGTCACACTAACTTACCCCAGTCGCACTAACTTACCCCAGTCACACTAACTTACCCCAGTCGCACTAACTTACCCCAGTCACACTAACTTACCCCAGTCACACTAACTTACCGCAGTCGCACTAACTTACCCCAGTCGCACTAACTTACCGCAGTCACACTAACTTACCGCAGTCACACTAACTTACCCCAGTCGCACTAACTTACCCCAGTCACACTAACTTACCCCAGTCACACTAACTTACCCCAGTCACACTAACTTACCGCAGTCGCACTAACTTACCCCAGTCACACTAACTTACCCCAGTCACACTAACTTACCCCAGTCGCACTAACTTACCCCAGTCACACTAACTTACCGCAGTCGCACTAACTTACCCCAGTCGCACTAACTTACCCCAGTCACACTAACTTACCCCAGTCGCACTAACTTACCCCAGTCACACTAACTTACCCCAGTCACACTAACTTACCCCAGTCACACTAACTTACCCCAGTCACACTAACTTACCCCAGTCACACTAACTTACCCCAGTCGCACTAACTTACCCCAGTCACACTAACTTACCGCAGTCGCGGCGGCTGATGAGGGTTTATGTCTCTTGCTGTTCGTATGTTCTTTACTCACAAACCAGATAGGTGAGGCTAGCGCTGTGATTCCCCTTGGTTTGAGTACTGTATGTTCTTTACGCACATGTTTGGGTTCCATTGACATCTGTTCGTCTTAAAATCAGTACGGGTGACTATGCGCGAGGGAGACCGTGGCAGCTCCACTGATAAAGAAAAATAATCTGAACAACAATTGTACAAATGATATAGACCTGTACAGGTCACGCATTCTCACTCTCCCCCCACCCCCCACACCCTCCACCCACCTCCCACCCCCCGCCCCCGCCTCCCTCTCCTCCACCTCTGTTCCCCACAATCTAAAGCAAAATAATCATTTTATCCGATTCAGCCCGGACGCACTACAGCAGGAGATGGGTCGACAATGATAATTCAAGGGTAGTGCCAAGCTAATCTGTCACTACCCTTGAATTATCATGGTTGATCCATCTCCTGCAACTGGTGCATAGTCGTTATATGACACCTGCAAAATTTGGGAAATACGACCGTCGGGCTGAATGAGGTAAGCATTACACCTATCAGTTAAATCCTTTATCACTCTCAGTGTCGTCTGGCGAATGTCAGTCAGTGTGCAGTCGTTTTATTATCTTATGAAGGACACTTTAGAGATTACAAGATAGATGAACGATTTTAGTTCAAGGGTGGTGCAAACAAAACGTTACCACGTCACTTTTTTTTTTTTTTTTTTTTTTGGGGGGGGGGGGGGGGAGGAGGGGGTGGGTGGGGCGGGAATTCGCAATCAGCATAACCAGTACTGAGAAGAGAAATGGCTACAGTTGGAAAGCTTGGCATGTCCTGACTCACTGTGCCAATTAGATTTCGGTCTGACACGGACTCTCGGTGTTAGTTGTACGGGTCCGTGTGTAGATCGCGGTGGGTATCCGAACATTCGATGCACTATACGGCTGCATTAACTCATTTAGCCCGGCGCACGTATCTCCCAAGTTTTGAAGGCGTCATCTAACGACTATGCACTTGTTGCAGGAGATGGGTCGACCATGAGAATTCAAGGGCAGTGCCAGATTAGCTTGGCGCCGACAGGCGCCAAGCTAATCTGGCACTGCCCTTGAATTATCATGGTCGATCCATCTACTGCTTTAGTGCGTCAGGGCTGAAGGGGTTAATGTAACAAACACCACCCGTTCAATACCGAGTACGTCTGATCACAACCTAACTGCAAGAGGCATAGATCCTCATGAGCCCCCGTAATTGCGAGGGCTCATGAGGATTTTTGCCTCTTGCTAAGACCACTTTGAATCCCTGTTCCTGGGGCAGGCAGTTTTTGTGTTGAACTAACAAAGAATGCAGAAACGCAGGCTGCATTAGCTGTGACACTGAGCGGGTTCAAGGTAATAAAGGCACCAAGCGATTCTGACACTACCCTTGAACTGTGGGGCTGACCTGTCTAACTGTTGTCTGTCCAGCGCTGTGATTCCCCTTGGTTTGAGTACTGACAATTCTGCCAGCGCTAGCCTCACCTATCTGGTTTGTGAGTGACCTGTCTCAGCCCTGGACTGGCACGTCCTTATTCTGAGGACACGACTCATCTCTTTAGCAGCCAACTCAGCCGGTGTTCCCCCTTTGCACAATCTGCCAAATACAAATAGTTTGTCGACTTGTGGCTCTCTCTTCTGCTCTGTGTGAAACTGGGCCACGAGCATGTTAGCCAACACTGGCCAGCAAGAGACAAGATTGGTATGAGGCCCGCGCTTTCAAGGCTTATAATAATAATAATAATAATAATAATAATAACAATAATAATAAAATAATAATAATAATAATAATAAATATAATAATAATCATAATAATAAAATAATAATAATAATAATAATAATAATAATAATAATAATAATAATAATAATAATAATAATAATTATTATTATTATTATTATTATTATTATATGATGCGCAGGCAAAAACGAGACACGCACACACACACACACACACACAAACACACACACACACACACACACACACACACACACACACACACACACACACACACACACACACACACACACACACATACACACAGAATGTATGTCTCGTGCAGTTGTTGGGCGTTTTATCTGTCTGTCTATTTGCTTGTTGTTTCCTGTAATGAAATACTGCCATTACGCGTAAAGTTGAAGTGTGACACATTCAGCACCATTTGTGTTTGTTTATGCCTTGTCAACCACCTAATGAACTTTCTCAGCAGTTGAGACACGCAGCAAAAGCACACGCGTAATCGCACTTGTTTATTATGCCCAGCCGTTAGCGTGTCAATCTATTTTTAGCTGTTTCTCGTACTGATAGCGTTGTATTTATGGAACCGTGAACGGAGTGGAGTCATTGTCAAATTACTTGATACACAGACGGCGTGTGCTGAACTGGATTGTCCTGTGTCTAAATGAACCATCAGCAGTAAATGAAAAGGGGAGACTGCCAGTGCTAATATTTTAGGAAGGTTACAAAGTAAAGTAGGTTATAGCACTGTCAGGGGAGAGAAATGTGCATGATCGACCAGTGATCATAGATCTACTGTGGCCAAAGCACACACACACACACACACACACACACACACACACACACACACACACACACACACACACACACACACACACACACACACACACAAAAACAGGAAAGAGAGGGGGCGCTAAGAATGTGACCGAAAGCAATGCATATGGAAGCCCCCCCCCCCCCCCCCGAAGGGGGGCGTATCACATATCCACTGTTCCAGCCACTCAGTGCATGGAAATTTAAATCTAGGTCCCCCAAGGGGGGTCCAGATATTTAGCCGGTGTGGACAGCTGTTTCGGTCTTGGCGACCTCTTCAGCACACCATCGGCAATACTGGAGGAGGCAGGAAATTCTGCCTACCTGCAATGACAACCACATTCTACTGTGGTGTCTGCAGGGCATACATTCCATGCCACCACCTAGCGTTAAATTTCCATGCACCCTAAAATGTATGCCTGCAGACACCACAGTAGAATGTGGTTGTAGAATTAGCTTGTTCTCCAATACTCCCACTTCCAAGTTGTCCTCATTGTTCTTTAGTACTATCCAAGGACTGGGTAGGCGAGACGCATCCTTCCGGACTTCATCAAAGGTGTAGTATGCCACGATCCTTGGGATGGGTGGAGCAGGTCTCTCTGTCTGAAAAAAATGTACACATGAGCAGTGATTATTATGTTTTTATGTTGCTTTGAATTATTGACAGACAACTATTACTAATGTGCAATCACTAGAGCTGGCGGTACACTGCGCTATTACCGGTACAACTTGCCACTGTACAGTATACCGGTAAGCTTGCTGGTGTACCGGTATACCAGAACAAACTCTAGCGGCAGTGCAATCAGTCAAAAAAAAAATTCTTAATGATGTAAACTGCTGCTTGTTCACATAACTGAAAGTGAATTAAATATCAAACGCTTAACGTCATACCAAATTACTCTTTGGCATCTAGCTCTCACCCCCCCCCCAACTCTCTCTCTCTCCCTCCCCCTATCTCATACGCTCTGTTTGGTGCCTCGTGCCACTACCCCATGGCAAAAACCTCACGATTTTGCAACATTATTTTAATTTTAATAATAATAATAACAATAACAATAATAACAATAATAATAATAATAATAATAATAATAATAATAATAATAATAATAATAATAATAATAATAATAATAATAATAATAAATACTAATAAAATTACTACTACTACTACTGCTACTACTACTACTTACTACTACTACTACTACTACTACTACTACTACAGTGGAACCCAGTTAACATGTTTTCTTGGAAATACAGCATATTTGACTGTGTTAACCAGATTTACTTGTTAACCAACATGGCTTATATAGTAGAAACCCTTGCTGGGGAACAGAAAATTTGCTTGTTTTAAGCAGAAAAACTTGTTATCATAACTGTGTTAACATGGTTCCACTGTACTACTACTACTAATAATAATAAAGCATGTAATAATTATAATATGAATAAACTATAAATAAATAAAAAACAAGAATGAATTTGCATATTTTTATCTTTTTATTTACTGTTGAAGATATCCTCTTTCAAAAGAAATAGAAAACCCTGTTTAAATGGGAGGACCTAAGCAGAACATGGTGACAGCAGCAAACTGTTTTGACATTTTTTTGTATCAATATTGCTTATTTACCGAATACGAATAGATGTGGTGTATGCTTAGCTACAGTACAACTAATATTAAAATGAAAAGTTCCATAGTGAGGCTAAACACAGATATGGCAATGAAGTGGTGAATAGTATACTCACTGGAGATTTCCTCGGAGGTGTCTTTAAGGATTCCACTGACTTTTGCGGCATCCATAGAGAAGGAAGACTGCCTGGTACAAGAGAATGACGCCCATTTTCTGTGGAAGAAAAGCAATTAGGAAAACATTAATAATGATTAAGCTATAATAAATTGTATGATATCTTCATTAATAAAATTAATTGTGTAACTAAATTTATCACAATAAAAAAACAAAGAAAAACTTTTCATTCCAGCTAACACTCTTCTACCCATATCATGAAAAAAAACCTCCCTCCCATAGAGATCTACTCCTAATTAGTCTAATGAAGCCAAATTGCATCTATTAAGCATGGATAATTATTAATCTTAGGCTAGACTCTATGTTTAAAGCCTTTTCAGCTCATGTGTTTTGTGTTGATTTATTTTATTAAACACAAAAGCAATGAGAACACTTTTCACATGATTCTATCATCACAAATTAATTAATTATGAAGTAGCCTTTACTATACTGGCTATAGGCCTACAATGATTGATTTTCAAGTTAAGCCTATTTCAGTCATGATGATAAAGCTTAGGTCTACTGTCGAAATCAAAGACATTTAGCCTATAATTAAAACCGATTTCTTTATTTCAGTAAATTACTTTGATGTCGGTGTCGGTGGATTGGCTAATTAGGCCTACAATTTATGATTTTAAATCAAAGCCTAGGGTGTAGATCTGCTGAGTCTCGAAGTTCTAATAAGTAGATACTAATAGGCCTACTCATGCTTAGAAGGAAATAGTTATAATTATCTCTTCTAAAACAGAAATAACAATTAGACATACACACTAAACAGCCACAAAAAGGTATGGTAAATATGTTCTACCAATATACTTACTGTTTTCTTGAAAACAGTCGGGCGTGAAGTGTCTTGAACAGATTGTCACTCTCTCTTTGTTGAAGCTTGGGTCACTTCGATTAATCGCTTTCACTAAAGCCTTTTCCCACTCGCCATACTTTGGCTGTTGAATCTTGAAAAATGACGAAATCGACGTATCTTTATTTACATTTCACATTACACGCTTTACTCGAGATGCCGGAAGTAAGAGTTGCATCGGTCAGCTCTGACATGCGCAGTGGAAGTTAAAATCTGAGATCGGGGAGTTGGTTATCCTGTCACTTTATATCTCTGTTGCAACTAACTTAAAGGTTACCTTTAAGTTAGTTGTATAAGAACTTATTAATTACTTACCATAAGAACTTATTAATTACTTACCCTATGTTTTCGTAAGTTTTTGTAACAAGTTGACTTTAATCAACATATACTCAGTCAATTTTACAAAGATACATGGACAAAAAATTAACTTTTTCTCAATAATACTCTAACATTGGAGCAGATGGGGTTAAATAATCAAAAACAAGTGGCATAAGTGTTGTCTTAACTCTCTGTGAAGTGTAATGAAATAATATTGATTGATTACCAAATCTGATTTTCATTTGTTTAAAAGATTGTGTAGTTTTTTCTGTGGTTTCCTATACCCCTATATTTTTCCTTTCACTAAAAAAATGGCCTTCAGTTCTTCAACATACACGGGAGATTGACTACACATCTTATTCTGTATATAAACCCTGTATAATAACATTATTATTATTATTATTATTATTATTATTATTATTATTATTATTATTATTATTATTATTATTATTATTATTATTATTATTATTATTTCAGACTTCTGTTTGGCCAAATTATCCTGCACTCTCTTAAATTCACCATCGTCAAAAAAATTATCTACCAAAGCTTTACTGATATTAAGTTTCATACTACTCAGCTTAGCCAAGAGTACTTAATGCTTCATGTTTCTTAACTTTGTATGAAATCTTTTGTTAAGAGCTCCCAAACCAAAGCATGTCAGGCATGTAACACCCTCAATTGCAATTCCAATTAAACTTCCAATTCCTGTGGCAAACAGTGCTCTGTTGCATTATATATATATATACCTGAACATCTCTGCCTGTGTGTGTGTGTGTGTGTGTGTGTGTGTATACCCTTGTGTATATACATACACACAGATGTTCAGGTACTGGCAATGGGATCTGTAAACAAAACAGATTTTGTACACAGCGCATTGTTAAACTGTGCCCGTGAGTAACATTTTTACAGATTAAAATAATATACTGACATAATTCGATTGGAGACAAAATTTCCTCCTAAACTGACAGGATTTGGCACAAACAACATTGGTTATGAAAAAATAAAGGAGTATCTCGCATGACAAGTCCTTATTAACCCTTTCATCCTGATACACTCCTGCTTGAAATTAATTTGACTATGATAGTTCAAGGGTGGTCCCAGAATAGCTTAGCACCTGAGGCACCAAGCTATTCTGGCACTACCCATGAACTAAAATGGTTGATCTGTCACATAATTTGTAATGTAGCCTTCATAGGCTAATAAGCCAATCTGACAAAATCAGCATCAGGATGTAATGGGTAAAAAAGAGTATCAACTAAAACCTGAACTTTCAAATGCACATACTGATCAACTGGCATCAGTACAATAAAAATGCAACAAACATGAAACCATAATATTAATAACAAAAGTAAATATGCAGGCATCCAGGACCTGGCACACTGAATTTAGCAACACATAAGTTTAAAACGTATTTAAAAATTGCCTCCCTTGACATACATATATATACTGACTAGAGTGTTGGAAGGGCGATTACAAAACAAAACAAAACAAAAAAATAAACACACAGAAATTGGCACAATAGTTAAAACAAAACAGAAATACCAATGGATAGGTGGTGTGTGTGTGTGGTTGGTTTGGGGTGGAGGGAGGGGGGTTGTAGTTAAGCAAACCAAGACAATTATCTTCATAATCATGCATGCAGCCAGTCAGCATTTTTATAACTTGCAACTAAAAACAGGTTTGCCCGTACATTGCTTGAAAGCCCTAAACTAGCTGCCATCAGTTTTCAAAACATAAACACTTCTGCAACAGATGGTTACAAAACATGTGCATGTCTTATTAAAATGTTATGTGCGACAACAAAAAAACATGAGACAAGCTTAAGTGATCAGGCAGACTATACTAGTAAAAATAAACAATAATATGTAAGCATCTTTGCCGGACTGACTAAACAGTGTAGCAAACTGAATATTTGAATCAGAATGAAACCTAATATTGCAATCTGAATTAGTTTAATTTTCTTCTGACACGGACAGTTTAGTTGAAATTAACAGGCTCTGCTTGAAATGTATGTTGATATGGCCAGAAAAAAGTTAATTAGAAATTCTAGGACGATAGACTGAAATGACAGATCTATACCATATAATATAACCGTTACACAACATATATTTCATAACGTTTTATAACAAAAGAATTTTAGTTTTCACAAAAGCACGAAACATGCACTACATTTTACTTAATAATTTATGATAAATCTGATGGCAACAGGTATGATTAACCCTTTGGCTGTCTGTATTACACTAGAAGTCGCAATGATTCCTGCAGTAATCATCACAATGCCAGGCTGTCTGTATTGCACTATAAGTCACAGTGATTCCTGCAGGAATCATCACAATGCCAGGCTGTCTGTATTGCACTATATAAGTCACAACGATTCCTGCAGGAATCATCACAATGCCAGGCTGTCTGTATTGCACTATAAGTCGCAATGATTCCTGCAGTAATCATCACAATGCCAGGCTGTCTGTATTGCACTATAAGTCACAGTGATTCCTGCAGGAATCATCACAATGCCAGGCTGTCTGTATTGCACTATATAAGTCACAACGATTCCTGCAGGAATCATCACAATGCCAGGCTGTCTGTATTGCACTATAAGTCGCAATGATTCCTGCAGGAATCATCACAATGCCAGGCTGTCTGTATTGCACTGTAAGTCACAATGATTCCTGCAGGAATCATCACAATGTCAGGCTGTCTGTATTGCACTATACGTCACAATGATTCCTGAAGGAATCATCACAATGTCAGGCTGTCTGTATTGCACTATAAGTCACAATGATTCCTGCAGGAATCATCACAATGTCAGGCTGTCTGTATTACACTATAAGTCACAATGATTCCTGCAGGAATCATCACAATGCCAGGCTGTCTGTATTGCACTAGAAGTCACAATGATTCCTGCAGGAATCATCACAATGTCAGGCTGTCTGTATTACACTAGAAGTCACAATGATTCCTGCAGTAATCATCACAATGCCAGGCTGTCTGTATTGCACTGTTAGTCACAGTGATTCCTGCAGGAATCATCACAATTCCAGGCTGTCTGTATTACACTATAAGTCACAATGATTCCTGCAGGAATCATCACAATGCCAGGCTGTCTGTATTGCACTAGAAGAATGATTCCTGCAGGAATTATCACAATGCCAGGCTGTCTGTATTGCACTAGAAGAATGATTCCTGCAGGAATTATCACAATGCCAGGCTGTCTGTACTGCACTATAAGTCGCAATGATTCCTGCAGGAATCACCACAATGCCAGGCTGTCTGTATTGCACTATAAGTCGCAATGATTACTGCAGGAATCATCACAATGTCAGGCTGTCTGTATTGCACTATAAGTCACAATGATTCCTGCAGGACTCATCACAATGCCAGGCTGTCTGTATTGCACTATAAGTCACAATGATTCCTGCAGGAATCATCACAATGTCAGGCTGTCTGCATTGCACTAGAAGTCACAATGATTCCTGCAGGAATCATCACAATGTCAGGCTGTCTGTATTGCACTATAAGTCACAGTGATTCCTGCAGAATCATCACAATGTCAGGCTGTCTGTATTGCACTATAAGTCGCAATGATTCCTGCAGGAATCATCACAATGTCAGGCTGTCTGTATTGCACTATAAGTCGCAATGATTCCTGCAGGAATCATCACAATGTCAGGCTGTCTGTATTGCACTATAAGTCGCAATGATTCCTGCAGGAATCATCACAATGCCAGGCTGTCTGTATTGCACTATAAGTGTTACACTACCGCAGCCACACGCAAATTGTTGTAGATGGAAGACGCAGCCAGACAAGAGTGTTTCCAGAAGAGTCTTTTATTTCTTGGTCATCGTGGGTCTAATAGGTTGGGCACAACCAACCTACTAGCATGGCATACTAAAATGGTGAAAATACCGGCGCTCGGTCTCTCGCTTATCAGCTCCCTCTATCTATCTCTCACTCTTCGTTGTGTGCTCTCTATCTATCTCGTTCCCTTCGTTGTGAGCTCTCTCGTTCTCTTCATTGTGCAAGCTCCCTCTCTATCTCGTTCCCTTCGTTGTGAGCTCTCTCGTTCTGGTGTTTCCCCCTACTATATATACCCGTTCTGGAGGGCATCGCCCCTTTGTTTCAATCAGTCAAAGAGGTTATTACAGTCACCCATAACATTCCACATCAATCATGGTGGTCAGCGTCCTCTGATCCTAGCTGACCAGGAACCCATTACTGTCTCTCATAATTATTCCTCATCTATTATGGTGGTCAGCGTCCTCTGATCCTAGCTATCAAAGGAACCCATTACTGTCTCTCATAATTATTCCACATCTATTATGGTGGTCAGCGTCCTCTGATCTTAGCTGACCAGGAACCCATTACTGTCTCTCCTAATTATTCCACATCTATTATGGTGGTCAGCGTCCTCTGATCCTAGCTGACCAGTAACCCATTATTTATTCATTAGTCCCAGCTCCCCGCTCGCTACTGCCCGCATCGTGACCGCCAAAGTGAGATTGATGTATTTCCACTCGAAATTATCATTCATTAGTCCCAGCTTAGTAGGGCCGGCCACTTGTCAACTCCACGTGAGCCCGTGGTAGCCAAAGTGGACCGTGTCATTACCCTCTCCGTGCTCTGCCCGTGGTACTAATTATACCCTCGTTATTTTCATATCAAGGGAAATTATAAAATTACCCGACCGTGATATTGGTCGTATACACTTATAGTGTAACATTTCCTCCCAAACCTACCCGAAAAAAAAAGGAATCTTAATTCACAAGATTCGTTTTTTTTTTCATTACATAATATTCAGACCACAAAATCATTCCAAACAATTAAACATGTTATCCCCAAAATACATCATTTTTCGGAATGACCGCTTATTTAAATCGATCACTCCTTATTAAAAATTATTATTGTCCGGCGTAATCACGCCAATAAATGTTCACATCAAAATCGTCGACTCAGTTATGTCTTTGCACATGTGTTCGTTATTCTTCACGATCCTTCCTGGATCGCAACAGCGTTGATCCTTGGTTACCCCAACGACGGGTAAAACTTGACAATGTTCGAGGCGGGGAGTAACTGCACTCCTCCCTCCATCATCAGCGTAGAGTCCTTCGCTCTTGCGACGTCATTCACGTCTGCTGATTTCACAGCCGCCGAAATCAACGTAGGCACAGTGACCTCACGTTCACCCTTCCTGAGTCGTGATAGTATGGAGCCAAACCATGCGCTAGTTTTCTTCTGATATCGTATGCACCATACCCCAACCATGATCACTACAACTGTCCCTACGATAGAACCAATGATGATCTGTTTCCATATCGCCCATTCTTGTTTTGGCTTAACGAATCGCATGCTCTGGAGTCGAGCAATTAGATGATCCATTGGCATTTCCTTAATTTCATCTAACTCTTTGGACAAAGAGATGGGATCGTAGTCTGGTAAAGTGCTATGAAATGGTTTCCATAACGTTATATTGGAAAATGCATAGTTTTCCATCCATCCTATCAATTTGTCTTCCACCTGATACTGGCTCTCTTGTTGGTAGTAAGGGGTTAACATCAATCTATCACTAATAGCCGTACATGATTCATTGAGGCGGATTAGCGATAATGGTGGGTTGATTTGTTGGTACGTGACCCCTTTACCGTGACAACTAATACTCATCTTTAGTGGACTATGATTACTAATGACCCATAGCCCATCCATTATATACCGTGCCATAGGTAACACTGTACCCAACTTGACCTTTGTTTGGCAGTGTGTTGCAATTACGTCTGAATTGTTTAAAAACAGCGCCGTAACACAAAACTGATTAATGTTCATAGGATATATTGCACTTCGAATCGCACAGAATCCTATCAAGGGTTTGGAACAAGCTTCAAGTTCAGCTTCCGTAAGGAGCGCGAACCGCGTACGTTGCGCGTCTACTGCTATTGTTGTGGATTCTAAGTCATACTGAGCCGTCATTGAGTCTGGCGCAGGCCGACCTGAATCTCCAGTTACTAATGGTACAGGTAAATTGTGTACCTTATAAATTTCAAATTTCTCATTAAAATCGAGCAGTGGTATGGGTACGATCACTAGAATTCGTGAGTTTTCAAGAATGGTAGTACATGTAAGAAACTGATAAAATTTCCACAACTCTTTCTTTGGATCCCCAGGTAGGTGTAGGGGTGACTCTAAACGTAATTCAATCTCCGTTAACAACTTTCGAAGGTTATGCGGAGTAATCGTACTTGGAGCTAAACGTCCAAGAGATAACATATTCAACTGAAGTTGAAGGTGTTCAAAATAAATCGTCAGGCGTTGTATCATCTGTTTCACTTCTTCGATTACCAAATCGATTTAAAGATAAGTCGAAATAAGGGTTTCTAACTCGTGTATCTGCTTCTGCATTTCTTGCGTTACGTTTCTTAATTTCTGATCAAGTTGTATCACACCTTCCATCAACTGATTAATTGCGTGTCTATTCTCCGAAATCTCAACCCGCGAAGCATTTATTATGGTCAGACTTTCAGACACCACATGTGCCAATTCTTGTTGGTTATCTGCTAACACTTGTACATTTTCTTGCACTGCTCTCAAATCCGATTCCGAAACAGTACCGAAAAGGAAATTGAGGGCACTACCTACAAACGGAATTAGTTACCTTCTTTTTCTACCATACAACGTATTGTATTCTGCAAAACTCTCAGTGATTCCATTGTATGTATCCATCGCTTTCTTTAGTTCCTGACCTAACTGTGCGAAGTTCTTCACGAACTGTTTCCTTTCTTCAAAATAATGCGCAATGATATTCCAAGTGCTGTTGGTAATACCTTACATGTCTTTATAGAGCTTACTGATCGCATTATGATATGGCTGTAGATCAATAACAAAAGTTACCAACCATCGCGACCTCGTCGTGGTAACTTCATCAAGTTTTTGAAATACGACATTGTGATTAATATTTAAACCCTGCGCTAGCCCCAATACTATCAGACTCAAGAAAAACCTCATCTTGTTGTTGTCTGCAACATACAAGATACCACCAGAGACTTATACCACTGTCTCTGACAAAACTCAAATCATGCTTCATGATTTACACATTACACTAGTCCTCTCTCAGATACCATCTGAGAGTCGCATTTCTAATTTGAAGCCTTCTTTGGCAGAAGAGTCAGTATCGCTTCAAGAATTTCCCTAACCCCATCAGTCTGTAAACTAGGCTGAATCGAACGATTGTCGTCGATCTCCCCATCATCAGAACTGTCTGATGTGCCCTTGTTACAACTAACGTTTACTGCTGAGAGAGATCTTTTCTCTCTTGTCTTTAGGCGCTTTCTTAACTCCATTAATGAAACGTCCTCCTCGGATGAAGAATTCTCACGCTCTTTTCGCACCCCCCCTAGTCAGTCTGTCTCGTGCGTTCTCTTGCCCTAATGCATCGTCACTGTCGCTATCGGATGATTCTGGAGCTACAACCTGTGTGGCTTTACGTAATGTTCTCCCCCTGGCTTTTGGAATAGGCCACTCGCTAATTTTGGCTATCCGCAAGTGTTCAGCATGTGAACTGACCTCAGTGCCATCTAGTTGATGTCGTACCCTGAATGTGACAGGCGACAACTGCTCCACCACTCTATAGTGCGACCTCCACTTACTGTCTAACTTATTGTGTCTACGGTGATTACGAAGGTACACTGGGTCACCGACCTTAATCTCGACAGGCTGTACACCTCTATTAGCATACTTAGCCCCCTTCTTCTGTGCTTTCTTAATTCGCCGATACACCTGGGTGAAGGCCTTGTGTTGCTGCTCAAGCGCTATCTTGTGAAAATCTTCACCAGCGTATTTTCTTCGGGGTCTAAGGATGTTATCTAACGGTAGCACTGGATCGCGACCGTACAGTAAAAAGAAAGGAGATTCCTGCGTAGTTTCCGAAACACAAACCCTATAAGCTGCTAGTACCTGGTTAATATGCACGTCCCATGTCGAAAAATCCTCTTGTATCTTTTTGGACAGAATGTCGTTAAAAGTTCTGTGAAAACGTTCGACCTTAGCATTGGACTGTGGATGATAAATACTGGTCGTGACATGGTCTATGTTCAGTTCTGCCAGCGTTTCTGCCATAACCCTATTCACATTCTCAGATCCATTGTCTGATACTATCTGCAATGGACAGCCATGTCTGGGTAGAATTTCTTCAACGAGGAGCTGTACCACTGACTGCGGCGTTTTATCTGGTACAGGGAACGCCTCTACCCAACCTGTCAGATGACAGATGAATGCTATGACATAGCGATTCCCGCTAAGGGAGCGGTCAAACGGACCTGCCAAGTCCAATGACAACTTAGCGAATGGGTATGGAGGAATGTCCATTTCGTGTACGGGCGCCCTTTTCTTTTGTAACACTCTAGACTGACAGATCACACACCCACTAACATATTCATACAGTTGTTTGTACATGTTAGGCCAGTAATACTTTCTACTGACTGTGTCATGAGTCTTGTCTATTCCTAAGTGACCATTTTTGTCATGGTACTGTCTGACTACGTACTCTACCAAGTGAGACGGAACATACAATCTGGCTACTGGTTCATCATCAGGATGAGACAAGAAATATAGAACATCCTCTATCAGCATGTACCTCCTATTGACTGTCATGGTTCCTTGTTCACTAATCAATAAGTCCTTTAAGCGCACTATTTCAGAATCCTTCTCTTGTTCCTCAATAATATCAAACCCTGGAAGATCAACTTTTTCCAGCTTCTCGTCACACCCTGCCCTTACTGTACAACTAGCAAACTGCTTGGGTGTGAATTGGTTGGAGTTTATGACTCCAATGACAAAAGCATTGTCATTGACCTCTCTGGTTAACTCTTCTTCTTCCTCATGCTCTGGCATGTGAGTACCACTCGGCATTCTGGATAGTAAGTCTGCCAAAACATTTTGAAGACCTGGGATATATTCAATAGTACAGTTATATCCTGAAATGCCAAGGGCCCACATCTGCACCTTCTTATTCTGCATTGGTGAATTAAGCAAATACTTAAGAGGCATGTGATCCGTGCGGATTACAAACTCCGCATTATGCAAGTAGTGATTTAGCTTTTGAAGCGCATAATGGATCGCAAAAGCCTCTTTCTCTATTGTCGACCATTTCCTCTGACTGGTACTAAGTTTATGGGATAGAAAGTAAATAGGTCTTTCTACCTTTGAGCCTGGGGAAATGTCTGAATCCTCATCGCATTTTTGCGCGAGACATGCCCCCACGCATGTGTCGCTGGCATCCGTGTAAAGGATGTACGGACGCCGTGTATCTGGATAGGCTAACACTGGTGCTACGGCTAACGTTTCCTTCATCAAATCAAACGCTTTCTGGCATTCCTCTGTCCAACTGAATCTCGCATACTTTCGTGTCAGTGCTATGATTGGTTCAGCCATCTGGGAGAAATTAGGAATCATTTTCCTGTAAAACCCAATCATACCAATGAACGAACGGCACTCTCTGACACAGGTCAGAGCCGCCATAGCCC
>BTPG01000096.1:0-28664 GCA_036245525.1 Semisulcospira habei | reverse complement strand
CGTGAGCAGGAAGACATAACCCATATACAACACTCACAGAATCCCACTCTTATTGGTACTCTCCGGCCCAGCGTGAAGACATAACCCATATACAACACTCACAGAATCACACTCTTATTGGTACGCTCCGGCCCGGCGTGAGTATGAAGACATAACCCATATACAACACTCACAGAATCACACTCTTATTGGTACGCTCCGGCCCGGCGTAAGTATGAAGACATAACCCATATACAACACTCACAGAATCACACTCTTATTGGTACGCTCCGGCCCGGCGTGAGTATGAAGACATAACCCATATACAACACTCACAGAATCACACTCTTATTGGTACGCTCCGGCCCGGCGTGAGTATGAAGACATAACCCATATACAACACGCACAGAATCCCACTCTTATTGGTACGCTCCGGCCCGGCGTAAGTATGAAGACATAACCCATATACAACACGCACAGAATCACACTCTTATTGGTACGCTCCGGCCCGGCGTGAGTATGAAGACATAACCCATATACAACACTCACAGAATCCCACTCTTATTGGTACGCTCCGGCCCAGCGTGAGTATGAAGACATAACCCATATACAACACTCACAGAATCCCACTCTTATTGGTACGCTCCGGCCCAGCGTGAGTATGAAGACATAACCCATATACAACACGCACAGAATCACACTCTTATTGGTACGCTCCGGCCCGGCGTGAAGACATAACCCATATACAACACTCACAGAATCACACTCTTATTGGTACGCTCCGGCCCGGCGTGAGTATGAAGACATAACCCATATACAACACGCACAGAATCACACTCTTATTGGTACTCTCCGGCCCAGCGTGAAGACATAACCCATATACAACACGCACAGAATCACACTCTTATTGGTACGCTCCGGCCCGGCGTGAGTATGAAGACATAACCCATATACAACACGCACAGAATCCCACTCTTATTGGTACGCTCCGGCCCGGCGTAAGTATGAAGACATAACCCATATACAACACTCACAGAATCACACTCTTATTGGTACGCTCCGGCCCGGCCCGGCGTAAGTATGAAGACATAACCCATATACAACACTCACAGAATCACACTCTTATTGGTACGCTCCGGCCCGGCGTGAGCAGGAAGACATAACCCATATACAACACTCACAGAATCGCACTCTTATTGGTACTCTCCGGCCCAGCGTGAAGACATAACCCATATACAACACTCACAGAATCACACTCTTATTGGTACGCTCCGGCCCGGCGTGAGTATGAAGACATAACCCATATACAACACTCACAGAATCACACTCTTATTGGTACGCTCCGGCCCGGCGTAAGTATGAAGACATAACCCATATACAACACTCACAGAATCCCACTCTTATTGGTACGCTCCGGCCCAGCGTGAAGACATAACCCATATACAACACGCACAGAATCACACTCTTATTGGTACGCTCCGGCCCGGCGTGAGTATGAAGACATAACCCATATACAACACTCACAGAATCACACTCTTATTGGTACGCTCCGGCCCGGCGTGAGTATGAAGACATAACCCATATACAACACGCACAGAATCACACTCTTATTGGTACTCTCCGGCCCAGCGTGAAGACATAACCCATATACAACACGCACAGAATCACACTCTTATTGGTACGCTCCGGCCCGGCGTGAGTATGAAGACATAACCCATATACAACACTCACAGAATCACACTCTTATTGGTACGCTCCGGTTCGGCGTAAGTATGAAGACATAACCCATATACAACACTCACAGAATCCCACTCTTATTGGTACGCTCCGGCCCGGCGTAAGTATGAAGACATAACCCATATACAACACTCACAGAATCACACTCTTATTGGTACGCTCCGGCCCGGCCCGGCGTAAGTATGAAGACATAACCCATATACAACACTCACAGAATCACACTCTTATTGGTACGCTCCGGCCCGGCGTGAGCAGGAAGACATAACCCATATACAACACTCACAGAATCACACTCTTATTGGTACGCTCCGGCCCGGCGTGAAGACATAACCCATATACAACACGCACAGAATCCCACTCTTATTGGTACGCTCCGGCCCGGCGTGAAGACATAACCCATATACAACACTCACAGAATCCCACTCTTATTGGTACGCTCCGGCCCGGCGTGAGTATGAAGACATAACCCATATACAACACGCACAGAATCACACTCTTATTGGTACGCCCGGCCCGGCGTGAAGACATAACCCATATACAACACTCACAGAATCACACTCTTATTGGTACGCTCCGGCCCGGCGTGAGTATGAAGACATAACCCATATACAACACTCACAGAATCCCACTCTTATTGGTACGCTCCGGCCCGGCGTGAAGACATAACCCATATACAACACGCACAGAATCCCACTCTTATTGGTACGCTCCGGCCCGGCGTAAGTATGAAGACATAACCCATATACAACACGCACAGAATCACACTCTTATTGGTACGCTCCGGCCCGGCGTGAGTATGAAGACATAACCCATATACAACACTCACAGAATCCCACTCTTATTGGTACGCTCCGGTCCGGCGTAAGTATGAAGACATAACCCATATACAACACTCACAGAATCACACTCTTATTGGTACGCTCCGGCCCGGCGTAAGTATGAAGACATAACCCATATACAACACTCACAGAATCACACTCTTATTGGTACGCTCCGGCCCGGCGTGAGTATGAAGACATAACCCATATACAACACTCACAGAATCACACTCTTATTGGTACTCTCCGGCCCAGCGTGAAGACATAACCCATATACAACACGCACAGAATCACACTCTTATTGCTACGCTCCGACCCGGCGTGAGTATGAAGACATAACCCATATACAACACTCACAGAATCACACTCTTATTGGTACGATCCGGCCCGGCGTAAGTATGAAGACATAACCCATATACAACACTCACAGAATCACACTCTTATTGGTACGCTCCGGCCCGGCGTGAGTATGAAGACATAACCCATATACAACACTCACAGAATCACACTCTTATTGGTACGCTCCGGCCCGGCGTGAAGACATAACCCATATACAACACCCACAGAATCACACTCTTATTGGTACGCTCCGACCCGGCGTGAGTATGAAGACATAACCCATATACAACACTTACAGAATCACACTCTTATTGGTACTCTCCGGCCCAGCGTGAAGACATAACCCATATACAACACGCACAGAATCACACTCTTATTGGTACGCTCCGGCCCGGCGTGAGTATGAAGACATAACCCATATACAACACTCACAGAATCACACTCTTATTGGTACGCTCCGGCCCGGCGTGAGTATGAAGACATAACCCATATACAACACGCACAGAATCACACTCTTATTGGTACGCTCCGGCCCAGCGTGAAGACATAACCCATATACAACACGCACAGAATCACACTCTTATTGGTACGCTCCGGCCCGGCGTGAGTATGAAGACATAACCCATATACAACACTCACAGAATCACACTCTTATTGGTACTCTCCGGCCGGCGTGAAGACATAACCCATATACAACACGCACAGAATCACACTCTTATTGGTACGCTCCGGCCCGGCGTAAGCAGGAAGACATAACCCAGTGCGCAAAGGCCATCGGGCCGATATCGGCCGCCATTGGCCCCCGCACTGCTGTGTTTGTGTGTCTGTACACTGCTGTGTTTGTGTGTCTGTACACTGCTGTGTTTGTGTGTCTGTTCACTGCTGTGTTTGTGTGTCTGTACACTGCTGTGTTTGTGTGTCTGTACACTGCTGTGTTTGTGTGTCTGTGCACTGCTGTGTTTGTGTGTCTGTACACTGCTGTGTTTGTGTGTCTGTACACTGCTGTGTTTGTGTGTCTGTACACTGCTGTGTTTGTGTGTCTGTGCACTGCTGTGTTTGTGTGTCTGTACACTGCTGTGTTTGTGTGTCTGTACACTGCTGTGTTTGTGTGTCTGTACACTGCTGTGTTTGTGTGTCTGTGCACTGCTGTGTTTGTGTGTCTGTACACTGCTGTGTTTGTGTGTCTGTGCACTGCTGTGTTTGTGTGTCTGTACACTGCTGTGTTTGTGTGTCTGTACACTGCTGTGTTTGTGTGTCTGTACACTGCTGTGTTTGTGTGTCTGTACACTGCTGTGTTTGTGTGTCTGTGCACTGCTGTGTTTGTGTGTCTGTACACTGCTGTGTTTGTGTGTCTGTACACTGCTGTGTTTGTGTGTCTGTACACTGCTGTGTTTGTGTGTCTGTGCACTGCTGTGTTTGTGTGTCTGTACACTGCTGTGTTTGTGTGTCTGTGCACTGCTGTGTTTGTGTGTCTGTGCACTGCTGTGTTTGTGTGTCTGTGCACTGCTGTGTTTGTGTGTCTGTGCACTGCTGTGTTTGTGTGTCTGTACACTGCTGTGTTTGTGTGTCTGTACACTGCTGTGTTTGTGTGTCTGTACACTGCTGTGCGCGGGCCAACGTCGGCCCGATGTCATGTTGCGCACTGGGGAAAGCGATGCGGGTTCCGCCTTCACAAATGGATCGGCTGTTAGAAAACAGCCCCCTGAAGAAACTTTCCTTGAAAGAAGAGAGTGAACTAGCGTGTCGAGAGAGACAGTCAGTTGATGCGTCTGGGCATTTGCGTGCGTGCGTGCGTACAGGTGTGCGGTGCTTGAGCGATTGGTGTTATCAAATTCACGTGATTGAATCAGATAAATAGAGATGACACCACCAGGCCACTAGTGATCTCTCTCTTTATGTTACTCAATGTCCTTGTCTCTCAGTCAATATTTTCGTTTTTTCCTTGTCATTGCCAGGGGCGGATCTGCGGGAAGGGGGTGTTAGGGGTCCGGAACCCCCCCCCCCCACCCCGACCCAAAACTCTTTAAAATGCTATAACAAAGACCCTGTTTAGGGTGTTTGGAACCCCTCCCTCCTCCCCCCGTTGTTTGATATTTTGGCGAATGCTGAGAGTCTTAAGACTCACGCAAGGCCTCTCCTCTGCCCCCCTCCCCTTCCCGAAACCCCACCTCCCGCCCCGGTTTTTGATTTTCGGCTCCTGGAAGCAAGGACTATCGTCGGGCAGGCCTTTTGTGCCAGGTTGAATGTTCCAAACAAAAAATGTTACCCCCCCCCCCCCGTCGGAGGTAACTGATCCGCACCTGATTGCTCGCGTTTGTTGTTGCTGTTTTTTGTTAATTGCCGACATCGTCTTCGTCGCCGTACATATTGATGTTGCTGTCGTCGCTGCTGTTGAAGAAAGAGGGCGGAACAGAGCCAAGCTATTGTGGCCTGACCCTAACCCTGTCCCTGCCAATGTGTGTGTGTGCAACCTTTCTTTAGTCAACGACCAACACGCACAACCAATCCCAAGAACATGGACAGAAACTGGTCTCAGCAAGAGGCATAGATCCTCATCAGCCCCCGCAGTCGCACTAACTTACCGCAGTCGCGGGGACTCAGTACGATTTCAATACCAAATATTTGTTCGATTCTTTTTAATGTTACATACTTTAGACTAGTCCCCCTTACTTTCCGACTAGTCCCCTACCTGGAAACATAGTCGAGAAAAAACACTTCTACAAAAATGTCTCCATCCTTATGACAACTATTGTGGTAAACAACAAATGTATTTCCTTTTGCACTTTAATTTGACACCCGCAAACCATTGTTACTCTTTTAACGAACTACTTCGACAGAAATTGCGTAAGCTGCTGGACTATAATTGTTTGACGTCATTGAGTTTGCCAGTTTTGACGTCATCTTGAGCAGAATTAGATAAGTTACGCAGTTCCTGTGTCAGTTTGGAGAATGATAATCTATCGCCGGTGCTACGAAGAATTTGGATAAAAACTTTTGTATTTGTTCAAAAAAGAAGTGTGATATGCGCTAGCTTAGCAGAGGTAAGTGACTCTCTGTGTGTTCAAGCTTTTGGAGTGTAGAAGAAAGGGAATGACAAATGGCTGCGCTGATAAACTGTAAAGAAGAGTAGTTTCTATCGTTTACAATTCAGGTCTGTCCAGACGAACTACGAAACGAGTGGTTTCTATCATTCACAATACAGGTCTGTCTTGCCGAACTAGGAAACACTGAGCAGTTTCTATCATTCACAATACAGGTCTGTGCTGACGAACTGAGAGACAAGCAGTTTCTATCATTCACGATACAGGTCTGTGCTGACGAACTGAGAGACAAGCAGTTTCTATCATTCACAATTCAGGTCTGTGCTGACGAACTGCAGGACAAACAGTTTCTATCATTCACAATACAGGTCTGTGCTGACGAACTGAGAGACACGCAGTTTCTATCATTCACAATACAGGTCTGTTCTGACGAACTGCAGGACAAACAGTTTCTATCATTCACAATACAGGTCTGTGCTGACGAACTGAGAGACACGCAGTTTCCATCATTCACAATACAGGTCTGTGCTGACGAACTGAGAGACACGCAGTTTCTATCATTCACGATACAGGTCTGTGCTGGCGAACTGAGAGACAAGCAGTTTCTATCATTCACGATACAGGTCTGTGCTGACGAACTGCAGGACAAACAGTTTCTATCATTCACAATACAGGTCTGTGCTGACGAACTGAGAGACACTCAGTTTCCATCATTCACAATACAGGTCTGTGCTGACGAACTGAGAGACACGCAGTTTCTATCATTCACAATACAGGTCTGTTCTGACGAACTGCAGGACAAACAGTTTCTATCATTCATAATACAGGTCTGTGCTGACGAACTGAGAGACACGCAGTTTCTATCATTCACAATACAGGTCTGTTCTGACGAACTGCAGGACAAACAGTTTCTATCATTCACGATACAGGTCTGTGCTGACGAACTGAGAGACAAGCAGTTTCTATCATTCACAATACAGGTCTGTGCTGACGAACTGAGAGACAAGCAGTTTCTATCATTCACAATACAGGTCTGTGCTGACGAACTGCAGGACAAACAGTTTCTATCATTCACAATTCAGGTCTGTGCTGACGAACTTAGAGACACGCAGTTTCCATCATTCACAATACAGGTCTGTGCTGACGAACTGCAGGACAAACAGATTCTGTCTTTAAAAATACAGGTCTATCCTGACGAACTGCAAGACAAACAGTTTATATCGTTCACAATACAGGTCTGTGCTGACGAATTGAGAGACAAGCAGTTTCTATCATTCACAATACAGGTCTGTGCTGACGAACTGCAGGACAAATAGATTCTGTTTTTAACAATACAGGTCTATCCTGACGAACTGCAAGACAATCAGTTTCTATCATTCACAATACAGGTCTGTGCTGACGAACTGAGAGACAAGCAGTTTCTATCATTCACGATACAGGTCTGTGCTGATGAACTGAGAGACAAACAGTTTCTGTCATACACAATACAGGTCTGTCCTGACGAACTGCAAGACAAACAGAAAACAGACCTAGATTTAAATTTCCATGCACTGAATGGCTGGAACAGTGGGATATGTGATACGCCCCCCTTCGGGGGGGGGGGGGGGAGGGGGGTGGGGGAGGGGGCTTCCATATGCATTGCTTCCAGTCACTTTCTTAGCGCCCCCTTTCTTTCCTTTTTTTTGGGGGGGCGCTTTGGCCACAGTAGATCTATAATCACTGGTCGATCATGCACACTTCTCTCCCCTGACAGTGCTATTACCTACTTTACTTTGTAACCTTGCAAGACAAACAGTTTCTATCATTCACAATACAGGTCTGTGCTGACGAACTGGAAGACAAGCATGTAATTCAACATTAGCTTAAAGCAGTGACACTGACCAACCGTTGCAACTTTTTCATCCACTTAATCATGTGACAAAATGTCAAATTCCTCGTGACAAACTGGCTGCTTTATAGAGACCAGCATAATTGTGTGCTGATATGTGATTTTGAACCGCATGGTTAGAAGACGTATTGAATACTTACAAGGCAATATTTACAATTTAAAAAATCAGGCAATATTTTTTTCTGGCACATTTGTATACACATTTTACTGGGTCACGAAAATGTTCAGCGCATGTAGCAAAGAAAGAGCGTTTGATCTCATGAAGACATCTATAGCATCAATATTGTAGAGTATTCTAACTAGATGGAAATTGAAAACGGACTGATCACTTTGAAGATCTGTGTCCATCACATGCACGAGTCTAACACTTGTGAATCGTCAGAGACGCTGCGCCCATACGCTTGTCACAGCAGTGGTCGCCGTGGGCAGGGGAGTTGTGAGTCTAGAAACCAGTTAAAGAAAATACTGGCGGCTCTGAGCTTAGGGTTGTCTCTCCGGAGAGCCCTCGTGTGTTTCCTGTTCGCGCGCCCTGTACCACTCGGCCGTGGCAATAATGATTGTAGTCAGAGACCTAGTGTCTGTCTCTGTGGCAAGGTCAGTCGGTCCGGGAGATTGAACGTGCAGGGGTCCCTTAGGCTCGTGTCTGTGATTTCATTTGGCTCGTAGGTAAACAGTTTCGGATATTCTTTGTAAGTTCACAAAAATACATATGGATGTTATTTTTTTTAGTATGGGGTGTGTTTGGGGGAGTGGTAAGAGGGGATGGGAGGGGGTGGGTGGGTGGTGGGTGGAGAGGGGGTTGGTTCACTCGCGCGAAAGTGAGCAAAAGTGAGTTTATATGTTACGCCATCTGTCGTCTGTCTCCCTGTGGCAAAGTTTAATATTGACTTCTTCTTGCAGTGTATTTAACCCTTTGCGTGTCGGTAGCGGGTTTAGTCGCCACGATTCCCACAGGAACAAACCGCTACCCACACGCAAAAGGTTAAGTCACACGCTTCCAACTTAGTCATGCCCTTTTTTAAAATTATAGAAACACGAGTGGACCCTCTCAAAGAGCTAGTAAGCCCGGTTCCCAAATGCAAGAGGACGAAACTTTAAACATCCACTCAGTGGTAAACTGGAGACTACATACAATATTATTGTTTTGTGACACATGTTTGATTACTGTTTTGCTTGTTAGGAATATTTGTGTACGAGTAGTGCCACTATTGCTAACATTGTTGCTCTGTGAAAGATGTTTGATTTCTGTTTTGCCTGTTAGGAATATTTTCTAAGTGTAGTGCCACTATTGCTAGCATTGTTGCTCTGTGAAACATGTCTGATTTCTGTTTTGCTTGTTAGGAATATTTGTGTACGAGTAGTGCCACTATTGCTAACGTTGTTGCTCTGTGAAACATGTCTGATTTCTGTTTTGCTTGTTAGGAATATTTGTGTACGAGTAGTGCCACTATTGCTAACATTGTTGCTCTGTGAAAGATGTTTGATTTCTGTTTTGCCTGTTAGGAATATTTTCTAAGTGTAGTGCCACTATTGCTAGCATTGTTGCTCTGTGAAACATGTCTGATTTCTGTTTTGCTTGTTAGGAATATTTTCTAAGAGTAGTGCCACTATTGCTAACATTGTTGCTCTGTGAAACATGTCTGATTTCTGTTTTGCTTGTTAGGAATATTTGTGTACGAGTAGTGCCACTATTGCTAACGTTGTTGCTCTGTGAAACATGTCTGATTTCTGTTTTGCTTGTTAGGAATATTTGTGTACGAGTAGTGCCACTATTGCTAACGTTGTTGCTCTGTGAAACATGTCTGATTTCTGTTTTGCTTGTTAGGAATATTTGTGTACGAGTAGTGCCACTATTGCTAACGTTGTTGCTCTGTGAAACATGTTTGATTTCTGTTTTGCTTGTTAGGAATATTTGTGTACGAGTAGTGCCACTATTGCTAACGTTGTTGCTCTGTGAAACATGTTTGATTTCTGTTTTGCTTGTTAGGAATATTTGTGTACGAGTAGTGCCACTATTGCTAACGTTGTTGCTCTGTGAAACATGTTTGATTCCTGTTTTGCTTGTTAGGAATATTTGTGTACGAGTAGTACCACTATTGCTAACGTTGTTGCTCTGTGAAACATGTCTGATTTCTGTTTTGCTTGTTAGGAATATTTGTGTACGAGTAGTGCCACTATTGCTAACGTTGTTGCTCTTGATTTGGCCCGGGGTTAATATTCTGTTTTCCATCCTGTTTCATCTTCACCTGTCATGGCTCCACGTTGAAATGGTCGGGAGCACGGACACCGGGCTACACGCTGACCCAGCGTCTTCACCTGTCATGGCTACACGTTGAAATGGTCGGGAGCACGGACACCAGGGTACACGCTCACCCAGCGTCTTCACCTGTCATGGCTCCACTATACACCAGGCTACACGCTCACCCAGCGTCTTCACCTGTCAGGGCTCCACTATACACCAGGCTACACGCTCACACAGCGTCTTCACCTGTCATGGCTCCACTATACACCAGGCTACACGCTCACCCAGCGTCTTCACCTGTCAGGGCTCCACTATACACCAGGCTACACGCTCACCCAGTGTCTTCACCTGTCATGGCTCCATGTTGAAATGGTCGGGAGCACGGACACCAGGCTACAAGCTCACCCAGCGCGGTTTCACTCACAATCTCATTTGGAAACTGCACCAACAGTAAGTCCTCTTATTTCGTTATCCTATCGAGGGAGTACAGGCATCTGATGAACAGCGCGGGAGATCATGAGACTCTGTTCTTCTCTCTGACCCTGCTGTGTATTCATGTTCCTGGGCCCCTGTAGATGGGGGAGATCATGAGGCTGTGTACTTCTCTCTGACCCTGCTGTGTATTCATGGTCCCTGTAGATGGGCTGTGTATTCATGGTCCCTGAGCCCCTGTAGATGGGGGAGATCATGAGGCTGTGTATTCATGTTCCTGGGCCCCTGTAGATGGGGGAGATCATGAGGCTGTGTGCTTCTCTCTGACCCTGCTGTGTATTCATGGTCCCTGGGTCCCTGTAGATGGGGGGATCATGAGGCTGTGTGTTCATGGTCCCTGGGCCCCTGTAGATGGGGGAGATCATGAGACTCTGTTCTTCTCTCTGACCCTGCTGTGTATTCATGGTCCCTGGGCCCCGGTAGATGGGGGAGATCATGAGGCTGTGTGCTTTTCTCTGACCCTGCTGTGTATTCATGGTCCCTGGGCCCCTGTAGATGGGAGAGATCATGAGGCTGTGTATTCATGGTCCCTGGGCCCCTGTAGATGGGGGAGATCATGAGGCTGTGTGCTTCTCTCTGACCCTGCTGTGTATTCATGGCCCCTGGGCCCCTGTAGATGGGGGAGATCATGAGGCTGTGTGCTTCTCTCTGACCCTGCTGTGTATTCATGGTCCCTGGGCCCCTGTAGATGGAGGAGATCATGAGGCTGTGTATTCATGGTCCCTGGGCCCCTGTAGATGGGTGAGATCATGAGGCTGTGTATTCATGTTCCTGGGCCCCTGTAGATGGGGGAGATCATGAGGCTGTGTGCTTCTCTCTGACCCTGCTGTGTATTCATGGTCCCTGGGTCCCTGTAGATGGGGCGATCATGAGGCTGTGTGTTCATGGTCCCTGGGCCCCTGTAGATGGGGGAGATCATGAGACTCTGTTCTTCTCTCTGACCCTGCTGTGTATTCATGGTCCCTGGGCCCTTGTAGATGGGGGAGATCATGAGGCTGTGTGCTTTTCTCTGACCCTGCTGTGTATTCATGGTCCCTGGGCCCCTGTAGATGGGGGAGATCATGAGGCTGTGTATTCATGGTCCCTGGGCCCCTGTAGATGGGGGAGATCATGGAGCTGTGTGCTTCTCTCTGACCCTGCTGTGTATTCATGGCCCCTGGGCCCCTGTAGATGGGGGAGATCATGAGGCTGTGTGCTTCTCTCTGACCCTGCTGTGTATTCATGGTCCCTGGGCCCCTGTAGATGGGGGAGATCATGAGGCTGTGTATTCATGGTCCCTGGGCCCCTGTAGATGGGGGAGATCATGAGGCTGTGTGCTTCTCTCTGACCCTGCTGTGTATTCATGGTCCCTGGGCCCCTGTAGATGGGGGAGATCATGAGGCTGTGTGCTTCTCTCTGACCCTGCTGTGTATTCATGGTCCCTGGGCCCCTGTAGATGGGGGAGATCATGAGGCTGTGTGCTTCTCTCTGACCCTGCTGTGTATTCATGGTCCCTGAGCGGCTGGGGCTCTTGACGCTCAGTTAACCCTTATCATTCGGACTACGCCAGTGGGTGAAATAGTTTAAGGGTAGTGCCAGAATAACATGGCGCCTCTAAGCGCCAAGCTATACTGGCACCACCATTGAACTAAAGCCATAGATCTGTATCCTTATCCGTGAGTACTATAATGTAGCTTGCATATGTCAGTGTACACATTTGAAGCTTTTAGCCTCAGTATATGGGTTGAACTAAAGCCATAGATCTGTATCCTTATCCGTGTGTACTATAATGTAGCTTGCATATGTCAGTGTACACATTTGAAGCTTTTATCCTCAGTATGATATGGGTTAACAAACATTTCAGAAACGCAGTGTGGGATGACTGGTGGTGAAGGGGTTAAGCCCATTTAGGACTCGAACCTTGGGTGCTAACAGTACCAGTGGCAGCAGTGTACAAGAAAACGTTTCTTTGAATTCTTACGTCACGAGACTAACCCCTGTAGTGTCAACCTTACCACGTGATCTCGCTATAAAAACCCGTGTGGCGACAAATGGTGGACGTCCATGTAGTTCTACTTTGTCACACGCCCTGGATACCAGCTGTATCCCATAATAAGAACATCAGAACGTTGGAAAGCACACACTTAGTGTTGTTCGAAACAATATGCACACTGGGGTTGTTCGCTGCACTTATTTGTGTGGCTGTCCTCAGTACCTTCTGGATCGCCTCCAGATAGAGGGTGCAGAAACTCAGTATCACGGCTTGTTGTCAAGGCAAAGAAGTCAGACCACATCACACCCATCCTGCCTTCACTCCATTGGTTGCCTATCACATCTAGAGCAATACAAAGTTCTGTCCATCTGTCATACCTGTCTGTCTCCTTCTCCTGGCCCTGTCTTTCTTTCTGAGCTTCATTTGTACACACCTTCAAGACAGCTCCGTTCCTCAGCAGACATTAAAATATTACGCTTTCCGACTGTGAGAACCAAAGACCATTTCTTCGGAATAAACTCCCACAGTCCCTCAGGTACGTTGAATCAGCCAATAGTTTCCGACAGTCTTTAAAGACGCATTTATCTTTTAAACGTGCATTCACCGTAATATTTTTTCGTTATCAGTGACCGCTGCCTAGTGTGTCCGTTATTAATTTATAGTACACGTATATCTTTGGTGTGTGTGGGCATTTCGTGTTGGTGTGTTCACTCTGCTCAGCTTATTTTCCTTGTATATCATGTTGCGTGAGTGTGTATGTTAGGGAATATATATGTGCTGTAGAATGCAAGGTGTATGTATGTTAGTATGACATTTGTGCGACGCTTAGAGCTTTTCTATCGAAAGTATTGGTACCTTTAAAATATACATTATTATTATTATTATTATTATTATTATTATTATTATTATTATTATTATTATTAGTATTATTACCGATAATTTATGTTCCAGCAAAAATGGCGTTGTCGGGTTCAAGAAAGGTACGGTTTTTTTGTGTTTTTTTTTTAAATCTGACACCTTCATCAGCTGTAGATAAATTGATCATGAATGTTCAGTGGCTGCCTGCAGAGGCGCTGAACGATTCAACCGCTATCCTCGTCATTTGTTTCATCTTGCGCAATTAACCCATTTAGCCCCGATGTACAACAACAGGAGATGGATCGACCATGATAATTCAAGGGTAGTGCCAGATTAGCTTGGCGCCATCAAATACCCTTGAATCGGTACATGGAACTGGTACATTGTAGTTAGGTGACACCTCCAACATTTACACATGCGGCCTTGGGGTTGCATGGGATAAATCATTCTACCCCAAGACCGAAATCCCCAAATATTGCCGTTGTCCTCTGAAGACTACATTGCTGTGCAGGACACAGATCGACCATGATAGTTCAAGGGTGATGCCAGAATAGCTTGGCGCCCACAGGCGGTCAGTCAGTCAGTCAGCCCACAGGCGCCAAGCTATTCTGGCATCACCCTTGAACTATCATGGTCGATCTTATCTTGCTGTAGTGTGTCTGGGGTAGAATGAGTCAGCTCACAGGCGCCAAGCTATTCTGGCATCACCCTTGAACTATCATGGTCGATCTTTATCTTGCTGTGGTGTGTCTGGGGTAGAATGAGTCAGCCCACAGGCGCCAAGCTATTCTGGCATCACCCTTGAACTATCATGGTCGATCTTTATCTTGCTGTGGTGTGTCTGGGGTAGAATGAGTTAAATCACAAACCAAAATGGTGGCGAGCGCTGGTCCATACAGTCCACATACCTTTCACAACAAAAGGGACCCAATGTTTTGCGTCATTTAGCATATCGACAAAACCTTATTAACGGGCATGGCGAAAGAGGTTGACAATACTGACTGGGGTTTAATAAGATGCCAGGGGTGTACTCAGCCTTGCTTCGCAGATAAAAGGTTTGACCGTCAGACACTCACGAGAGACATAGGACCAGTAGCCCCCAAATAGTCGATCCAACCCCCGCCGTCAGTAGTCGCGATACAAGACGTCGCACAAAGCTGTTAGACGTCACCTCTGTCATACTACCAACCCCCGCCGTCAGTAGTCACGATACAGGACGTCACACAAAGCTGTTAGACGTCACCTCTGTCATACTACCAACCCCCGCCGTCAGTAGTCACGATACAGGACGTCACACAAAGCTGTTAGACGTCACCTCTGTCATACTACCAACCATGGCGGGGTACGTATCGACCATGCTAGTTTATGTTTGGTTCCTGACCGGCTTATGGCATTTCAGGTAAACAACTGTCAATCCAGTTTTGTGAAAAGCGTGATTTTCATTGTATTACAATGAGCAGTCTCACTTTTCACAAACACGGGGGCTCATGTGAATTTATGTCTCCTTCTAAGACCATTTCTCAGCCGTGTAACTCGGACTGGGAGTTCTTTAGCGATGTTAAGTGTTTTTTTTTTTTGTTTTTTTTTTATTAAAGGGACTTGAAACACAGTGTTCGGGACACTGGCTAGGAAAGGGTGGCTCGGTATCTACCACTGGACGCAGCTCGTGTTTCTGAAATCTGTAATAACTCAGTGCCGTAGAGCCCAAACCCTCCAAGAAACAACCCCTCCTCCCCCCTCCCCATCCACCTCCCCCTGCAACTGCACATCAAGGCCGTACTGTCACGGATCAATATGTAATAAGCCCTTTGCCATGAATTTAATAATTGTGTGCTGGGGTATGTGCTGATGAATGGGGTGTTCTTCTCTCTGTTTGAGAAAATAAGTCAGCTTGTTAGGTAAACAAATTTGACAATGTAATTTAGCTGTGACAGTGAAAGGTCAGAACTAGTCTTGCATACGTACTGATGTGCAGCTGCCTTCCTTTTAAATGCCAGCTGTTGATGATTAATGTGCATCCGTGTACGTTTTGTATGTGGATATTGCATTGGGACTGACACATGCATCGTATGTGGATATTGCATTGGGACTGACACATGCATCGTATGTGGATATTGCATTGGGACTGACACATGCATCGTATGGGGATATTGCATTGGGACTGACACATGCATCGTATGGGGATATTGCATTGGGGCTGACACATGCATCGTATGGGCCGTATGTTGGTCCACAACATTTTAGAGTCGGAATGTTCTGTGTAAATCAAATATCAGCGACATGATCACTATTTTGAATAGTACTGATCATATTTCCCTCAGAACAATGCATAAAACAAAATTAATCACATTGTTTTAAGAGTATATACTTGCCGTTAGCTCCCCACATATTACCGCTTATTGCGCCATCGGGACCACATGCGAAGAATGCCGAGTGTAAACAGATAGTATCTGGGAGCGCTTGTTATTTGAACGCATTAGCACATAACTATTGTTTTCCGCAAAGTACAAATCATTTTCAGTCATTTATTGTGATTTATCAGCAACAAAGAGTTCACAATATCATGATATTAACTGTGACTCCAGTCGGTCAAATTCATTGAAGTCAAGTTTCTAATGTGGATAGCGTCAACAGCTGGTCCCCCAATATAAAACTGCAAATACCATGTAATAACATCTCCCCTGCTCTAACTCCTTCACTGGCTTTCCATCCCCCAATGCATCCAATACAAGATTCTGTCTCTCTGCTACAAATCCCTGAACAACTGCGCCCCTGCCTATCTCTCCAACTTACTTCACCCCTACACTCCTTCCCGCTCCCTCCGCTCCGCCTCCGACCTTCTCCGCCTCCACATCCCCCGCACCAAACTCAACACTTTCGGCCCCCGCTCCTTCTCAGTATACGGTCCATCCACCTGGAACACTCTCCCACTCTCTCTCCGTCAGAAACACTCTCTCTCTCCTCTTTCCAGTCCGCCCTCAAAACTCACCTCTTTCAACAGTTCTAACACTATATCACCACACTCCCCACCCAAGCTGACTGTCGTAATGTATTTCACTGTTTGTGTTTCGCGAGTCGTTGTCTAAAGCGTGCGCATGCGAGCGCGAGTTGTGAGTGTGCGCTTAGAGTTATAATTATTATAAGATAAGCGCATTATAAATACCGTAATTATTAATTATTATTATGTCTAACCTCTACAAATTAAAACATAACAAACAACGAGTTATCATACGTTCATCTTCAAACATATTTGCCCTACGAATGAACTATCAAAAATATATTACTTTCATTTATATCCAAAAATATATTTTTGCTTCAATTTCTTTCTCCTTAAAATCTTCTCCCCCCCCCCCTTCCTCATTTTTTCATTGGCCCCCCAACCCCTTCCATCTACCCCCCTTCCCCTTCCCTCTACCCCTCTTCCCCTTCCCTCTACCCCCCCTTCCTCTTCCCTCTACCCCCCCACCCCCCTCTTAACCCTCCCGCCCTCTCGGTTCCTTCGCTACAGATACAGTCCAGAGCTCTACCATGCATTTCACCTGAAATAGGACTTTGTTTTCACATTCAGTCAACTCGCTACAGATACAGTCTAGAGCTCTACCATGCATTTCACCTGCAATAGGACTTTGTTTTCACATTCAGCCAACTCGCTCTATTTGTGGCATCAATGCCATCTTGTTGTTGCTGTAATTGTCGTTGTTGTTGTCGTCGTCGTCGTCGTTGTTGTCGTCATCGTCTTCGTTGTTGTTGTCATCAGTGTCTTCGCTCGCATGGCCTTTACTTGACACGACTAAGTACTCCCAGAGGGTTGAGAGGATTGCATGTGTGGCTGCTTTATTTACCCCACTTTGTAGCTAGGTGACCACACTCCGTCTTCAGCGGAAATGACCACACTGTTTTTCCAGAGTGAAAGTTGTTATGCTGGCAGCCTCCCAGAGTGAACGTTGTTATGCTGGCAGCCTCCCAGAGTGAAAGTTGTTATGCTGGCAGCCTCCCAGAGTGAAAGTTGTTATGCTGGCAGCCTCCCAGAGAGAAAGTTGTTATGCTGGCAGCCTCCCAGAGTGAAAGTTGTTATGCTGGCAGCCTCCCAGAGTGAAAGTCGTTATGCTGGCAGCCTCCCAGAGTGAAAGTTGTTATGCTGGCAGCCTCCCAGAGTGAAAGTTGTTATGCTGGCAGCCTCCCAGAGTGAAAGTTGTTATGCTGGCAGCCTCCCAGAGTGAAAGTCGTTATGCTGGCAGCCTCGCAGAGTGAAAGTTGTTATGCTGGCAGCCTCCCAGAGTGAAAGTTGTTATGCTGGCAGCCTCCCAGAGTGAAAGTTGTTATGCTGGCAGCCTCCCAGAGTGAAAGTTGTTATGCTGGCAGCCTCCCAGAGTGAAAGTTGTTATGCTGGCAGCCTCCCAGAGTGAAAGTTGTTATGCTGGCAGCCTCCCAGAGAGAAAGTTGTTATGCTGGCAGCCTCCCAGAGTGAAAGTTGTTATGCTGGCAGCCTCCCAGAGTGAAAGTTGTTATGCTGGCAGCCTCCCAGAGTGAAAGTTGTTATGCTGGCAGCCTCCCAGAGTGAAAGTTGTTATGCTGGCAGCCTCCCAGAGTGAAAGTTGTTATGCTGGCAGCCTCCCAGAGTGAAAGTTGTTATGCTGGCAGCCTCCCAGCAAGCACACGTCCTCGGGCTGACGACGGCCGCTGTGGGCCCGAAGACGCATTGCTGCTGGGGTTACCATGGATCAGAGAAGATAACCCCTACATAACAATAATGTGACAACAGTTACTGTAAGCCTCAATGGTGTACATAACAATAATGTGACAACAGTTACTGTAAGCCTCAGTGGTGTACATAACAATAATGATACAACAGTTACTGTAAGCCTCAGTGGTGTACATAACAATAATGTGACAACAGTTACTGTAAGCCTCAGTGGTGTACATAACAATAATGTTACAACAGTTACTGTAAGCCTCAGTGGTGTACATAACAATAATGTTACAACAGTTACTGTAAGCCTCAGTGGTGTACATAACAATAATGTGACAACAGTTACTGTAAGCCTCAGTGGTGTGCGGGCGAAGATCATTGCTATTGGGGTTACCATGGATAATAATAATAATAATAATAATAATAATAATAATATAATAATAATATTATAATAATAATAATAATAATAATAATAATAATAATAATAATAATAATAATAATAATAATAATAATAAAGAGCATTTATGTCGCGCTGAATCCCCAGGAGCAATGGGCTCTAAGCGCGTTACAAAAACCTGTCTATATGCAGAATCTCACTACCTTTTTATCAATACCTTTTTATCAATGCAATTTACGCACACACTTACAACTAAAACACACATAACAAAACCATTCACAATCACAATTTAAACGCAGGCATTTTGATGATGCTGATGCGCCACCACGATGGCGCTACACGTTGCAATGCCGGCAAACACCAGTGTTGGAGAGGTGGGGACGCGAGGATTTCTGGGCTTCTCTTTTAACTCATTGTGCCCGAGGTACGAAACACCCACATTCTGGAGTTATCCTCTGAGGACTGCGTCTCAGTTCAGCAGACAGATCGACCATGATAGTTCAAGGGCGGTGGCAGAATAGTTTGCGCCTGTAGGCGCCAAGCTATTCTGCCACCACCCTTGAACTATCATGGTCGAGCCGTATCTGGCTGTGTTGTGTCGCGGGCATAATGAGTCAAGATGGCGGACTCTAACGAACGAAGAAACTGTTTCACCTGCAAACAATTGCGGAGAGTGAATGGGATAGTGCTTATTTAGCAATTCAGGCACTACCTTGAGCTGTTGCAGCCGGGGAACTGTTGATGAGCTCCGTCAGTGGGCAGTGAAACATTTACAGCCGTGATTATACAGGGTTTAGGGCTGTTCCATTTCTATAAAAAGCGAGATTTAATTGTATTACAAAGACAATCTCGCTTTTCACAAAAATTTACTTACCGTTTTTTGCCTTCATAAGGCAGCGTCAGTATTGCATGCCCATGACGTCATTACGCCAATACACGTCACAAAATATCAGTAGGTCGCAAAGGCGCATAACAGGGTCTAATATGCCGACGTATTCAAATTATCTTAGCTTGACGTCATAAATTATCTTAGCATGGCGTCTTGCTCTCATTAAATGGGTCACGTGAGAGCACTACTTGGCGGTGCGCTTCTCTACAAATGACGTCATTAATATATCGTCAGTATGTGACGTCAAGATATTTTGAACGGGTCACGTGACGTCAATACATGGCGGTGAAGGGACAGCTCGGTGTTCTCTGCTTGATGACGTCATCAAACCTCTCACCGCCACAGTCAAGTGGTTCTTCCAGTCGTTCATGTCGCCTGCGGACAAAAGACAAACTGCCAAGTTAACCCAATCAGCCCCGACACACCCCAGCAAGACTATGCATCCAGCATGACAGTTCAAGGGTGGTGCCAGAATAGCTTGGCGCCCATAGGCGCCAAGCTATTCTGGCACCACCCTTGAACTATCATGCTCTATCTGTCTCTTGTAAATTGTAATACAGTCCTTCAGAGGGCAAGTGCAACATTTGGAGATTTTGGTCCTGGGATAGAATGACTGAGTGAATCCTAAATATGAGCACTGGCAGTCTCCCCTTTTCTTTTCATTTTTTACTACAATATCGACTGCAACCTCTTCCCCCCTTTTGGTAGGTTCTCTTTTAGGGTGCATACACTTTGAACTCAGTCTAGGTGGTGGCATGGAATGTATGCCCCTGCAGACACCACAGTAAAATGTGGTTGTCATTGCAGGTAGGCAGAAATTCCTGCCTCCTCCAGTATTGCCGATGGTGTGCTGAAGAGGTCGCCAAGACCGAAACAGCTGTCCACACCGGCTGGACCCCTTGGGGGACCTAGATTTAAATTTTCATGCACTGAGTGGCTGTAAAAGTGGGATATGTGACACGGGATTCGAACCCACGACCCGGCGATTCCCTTCGCTCTCCTGCTCCGACGTTTAACCGCCTGAGCTATTTCGGACTCAATGCGAAAGCTGACGGCTTGCTACGTCATGAGGAACATTCAGTGAGCGCGCGTGTGTACTGCTTCTGCCTGCTATTCCACGATCTTGGTTGGATCTTCTGATGTTGTCGCCTCGGGGAACATCTTTAGAAGGACACCGTATTGCTTTGTGACCTTTCTTTCCACAGAGAAAACATGTCTGGTTCTCAACCGGCTTGCATCTCGGGGTGTCTCTGACATTATGAATTTCCTCTGCTGGTGTAGACCCACGCTGTGGCTTACTGGACCCGAACTTCATGTTGTGAGCATCAAGTTATCTTTGAGCGAAGTCGGCCAGGGCCTTTAGTGACTGGTCTTTTTGCTCTCTGAGGTGGGCGGCCAAGTCCTTAGAACATGCGCTGAAAACTTGTTCTTTGATGATGAGGTCGCACAGGTCTTGGTACTCTCGGTTTAGACCAGCCAGCTCTATCCATTTCTCCAGGTAGCTTCTAATTCTCTCAATGAATAGGCCGGGTGTTTCTCCTTCTTCAGGCTTGCAGTTCCGAAATCGTCGCCTGTAACCTTCTTCAGTGAAGTCGTACTGTCCCAACAGGGCGGCTTTCAACTGTGTATAATCTTCGGCTTCTTCTCTTGGTAAGCGGGTGTAAAATTCAAGCGCTTTGCCAGTTAAAAGTGCGCTCAGTTTAATAGCCCAAGTCTCTTGTTTCTAATGGTTGCTATTTGCGAAGCGCTCGAATCGCTCCAGATAAGCGTCCATCTTATCTGAATTTTCAATGAAAGGTGGAAGTTTTGGCGCACGGGCTGTTTGTTCTCTGCTCGCTGATGCTGTTGCTTCATTAGTTCTCTGGCTCTGTGCCTCAATCTCCATCTGCTTTAGACGAATTTCGTGTTGACGCTGCCTCTCCGCCTCTTCTCTCTCCTCTTCTCGTTGTTTCTCTGCCTCTCTTCGCTGTTTCTCTGCTTCTTCTGCTTGGATTTCGAGTGTCTTGATTTCACGTTCTTTGGCTCTTTCTTCTTTCTCCAGTCTCTCCTTTTCTTCTTTCTCTCGTTTCTTTTCTTCTTTTTCTTCTCTCTCCTTTACAAACTCGAGGAGTTGAGCTCCTTCGAGTCCACATTCCTTTCCAATTTTCAGGAATGTCTCCAATTCCGATGTCGCCATCTCTGCTTTTTCACTGCTGGCTGTTTTCTCCTGCTACCCTTTCCACTGAACCAACTGAAGAGGTCTCGTCGGGGTCGCCAAAATGTTACATGGTGGAGTTGTAGTCGAAGTATGATAAACACACCAGGCGCACGCACGTAAGAGTTCTTTAAAATAAACCTCGTTCAGCTGCAATCCGTCACACGTGGCTTAAGGATGTAGACAATACTGGAGTAACAGTTCCAACAATATTTAATTCAGCGATGCGATATCCACACAGTAATGCACTTTCAAATGCACAAACTACTGATACAAAGTCTCTTCTGCTATGTCCACACTACGACTCAAAGTTTCTCATACACAGCGTCTCTCGCAATAAACTGCATGTCTCTACAACTGACAAAGCAAGACAATGTACGAACGGGCTTTCCCAGCGCCCTCCTTATATACACTATCAAAATCTAGAATCTTCTACGGAAATCATGAACTCAAACAACCAGAACGAAACACGCAGCCGAAGCTCATTAACATAAACTTTCCAGAAACAATATATCAGGCTACAAAAATTCGGCTGCTCACTTCAGCTCTAAATTCTAACGTATAATAAAGACACATAAAAGTATGGTATCCCTATCTATGATAGCTCAAAAAAGTACGAGAACATTCACCAAACAAAATAAAGGCCGCTCAATACACGCGCAAAGGAAAACAAAAAGTAGCGAAAATGTTGCTATGTCAACTAACCGACTTGACACTTACGAGGCCACCAGACAGTGCGACCCCTCCAGCATGCTCCGAACTAAACACAACAAAACGAAATCGGCTCTACTCACGAACAAAAGAAAATCTTACTAAAAAAGGCACAAAATCGTAACCATGATAGCTCAAATAAACAACGGATCGTTACCTACGAACAACACGAGCACGCTCTCACAGGATAATACAACCACAATCGTAACACACATCAATGATCATAGAGTCAGTGTCAGTGTATAACAGACGACATTCAGGATACTTACTGGAAATTCAATAACTCCTTACTTAAAGATAAGTCATATGTTGATGTTGTTAAAAAAGCTATTTTAGAGTTAAAGAGACAGTATGGCATTGTATTGTATAATATGGATAATATTGGTAACGTTATGAATAATGACTTGCAATTCAGCATTAATGACCAGACCTTTTTTGAAATGATTCTCTTAGAGGTTCGGGGCCGAACCATCTCCTATGCAAGTCACAAGAAAAAAGAAGATAACAGGAAAGAGGATGCCTTGAAAAAGGAAATAAGTGACATGGAACTTAATATTCATGATGATAATATCCCATTCTTGGAAGAGAAACAAAAATGAGCTTGTTGAACTAAGAAGAAGAAAAAAACAGATGGTGTGATTGTTCGGTCCCGAGCTAAATGGGTGCAGGAAGGGGAGAAGGTTTCAAAATATTTTTGCAACTTAGAAAATAGAAATTATGTTAGCAAAGCAATGAATTTTTTAGAGAAGGATAATGGTGATGTAATACATGATGACCAGTCTATTCTAAAGGAAACCCAAGTTTTTTATGAACAGTTGTATGCTTCTAGAGAAACAGAACTTGTGGATATTGACCTACTTTCTACTGTTGTCAATCCCTCATTGTTTGAGGAGGAGAGAGAGTCGATTGAAGGGCCTATCTCTTTGGATGAAGCACTTAGTGCTCTGAAACGAATGAATAATAACAAATCTCCTGGTTCGGATGGCTTTACCTCCGAATTTTACCAATTTTTTTTGGGTGGACATTGGTTGCTTTCTTGTGAGATCTGTTAACCATGGTTTTCAGTGTGGTCAGATGTCAGTCACTCAGAGGCAGGGAGTGATCACCTGTATACCAAAGGAAGGTAAACATAAAAAGTTTTTAAAAAACTGGAGGCCCATTACTCTCCTGAACACTAGTTACAAAATCGCATCAGCCTGTATATCCGAGCGATTGAAAAAGGTACTGCCCTCCATTATTCATCAGGACCAAAAAGGTTTTCTGAAGGGCCGATACATTGGGGAAAATATTCGTCTTCTATATGATGTACTTTTTTATACACATGTCAATCATATGCCTGGGCAGCTTCTCCTTGTAGACTTCGAGAAGGCGTTTGATTCAGTTTCCTGGTCTTTTATAAACAAATGTCTGGACTTTTTAAATTTTGGTCCTGACATTAAGAGTTGGATCAGAACTTTTTACAATCAGATAAATGCTTGCGTATCAGTCAACGGCCAATATTCTAGATGGTTCCAGGTATACCGGGGCTGTCTGCAAGGTGATCCAAGCTCGCCATACAATTACCTACTTTGTGCAGAAATTGTGGCTTCTATTCTACGTCAGAACAAAAAATATTAAGGGTTTAAAGATTAGGGACATCAAGCTACTTCTCTCGCAGTTTGCAGATGATACGTCAGTGTTCCTGGATGGTAGCAGAAAATCATTTCAGGAAAGCATTTATACCTTACATTACTTTGCATCCTTTTCTGGTTTGAAAATTAATCTAGACAAAACGCAAGTGATTTGGCTTGGATCCATGAAAAATTCTCCCACACGCTACATGCCAGATTCCAACTTTATCTGGGATCTTGGTATCTTTAAGGTACTTGGCATTAAATTTTCTACAGATGTGAATAGTATCACCAACATCAATTATGAAGGAAAGCTGGAAGAAATTTGACGTGTCCTACTCGTATGGTCTAAGCGACAGCTTACACCTTTTGGTAAGATCACGGTTATTAAAACACTTGCTGTGTCAAAGATTGTTCATCTTTTCACTAACTTACCAGACCCACCTACACCATTTCTCGCGGAACTTAATAAAATGTTATTCTCCTTTCTGTGGGATGGTAAACATGCTAAAATCAGTAAGTCTGTTGTATGTTCAGCATATGAGACAGGTGGTTTACGTATGCTGAACATTTTTCTTTTCTGACTGCTCTGAAAGTCAGCTGGTTGAAACGACTATTTGGATGTGACTCTTAGCTGCATAGGTTAGTGTTGACTTGTTGTCCTATGTTTAGAGATATCAGATATTTGCGGGGAATTTGCAAATGTGTTGATGCATCAATGCAAAAACAAAGAAGTACCCAACGGAGAAAGAAACACGCATAGAAAAAACGGTACAACACAATTTATTAATATTTCGGGTAAATACCCTTTGTCAAAATAGACAAACAAACAGAGACATTAGCTGCTACTTATCTTCATATGCAGAAGGAATGTGGCAACTGAAGGTGACGTAAAAATAAAAAGAAAAAGAAAAGAAAAGGAAGAACAAAAGTAAAAATGACGTCAAAGAAAAAAAATCATAAGAGAAAGACTCCGAGAGAAACTAAACACGAGAGACAAGAGTGTGTGTAAGCGCGCGCAGGAGCGAGCAAAAGTAAATGCGCGTGTGTGGGGCTGGGGAGAGAGAGAGAGAGAGACCGTGAGAGAGAGAGAGAGAGAGAGAGAGAGAGAGAGAGAGAGAGAGAGAGAGAGAGAGAGAGAGAGAGTTGAGACCTCAGGGTACACCAGCTTAAATTGCATAAAAGAGAGGAGTTTGCCATTTCAGTCTAAAAGATCACCAACTGCCACAATTCCATTTTCTTTCCATTCGTGTAAATGTACAGTTTTCTATCTCTTATTATATTCTTATAGTGTATAGGCTATACACTATAAGAATATAATAAGAGATAGAAAAACTGTACATTTACACGAATGGAAAGAAATGGAATTGTGGCAGTTGGTGATCTTTTAGACCAAAATGGCAAACTCCTCTCTTTTATGCAATTTAAGCTGGTGTACCCCGAGGTCTCAACTAATTTTCTCTTATATACTGGTGTAACCAATGCCATTAGGGTTTATGCAAAAACAGTTTTTGGGCTGATGTTGCCAAACACTTTAAGACATTGTATAATAGATGTGCACCAATAAATTTTAATGAGTTGCGGTCTGAGCCTATACACTATAAAAATATAATAAGAGATAGAAAAACTGTACATTTACACGAATGGAAAGAAAATGGAATTGTGGCAGTTGGTGGTCTTTTAGACCAAAATGGCAAACTCCTCTCTTTTATGCAATTTAAGCTGGTGTACCCTGAGGTCTCAACTAATTTTCTCTTATATACTGGTGTAACCAATGCCATTAGGGTTTATATTGACTCAACAGCATTTGAACTGGATGGAGACAATATAAAGACTGATAGCAAGGTATGGTCCCTCATTTTAGAAGGTGGATCAAAAATGGTTTACACAACTCTTGTGAAAATTAAGGCTAATCCCGTCTGTGTGCGAAAGTGGAAGGAAATGTTTGATGACCTGCCAGAATGGAAATGTATATTTTTGAAATCACCTAAAACAACCCCTGACTGTCAGCTCAGGTGGTTTCAGTTAAGGATGATACACAGACTCTTGCCCACAAAAAGATTTTTGTTTTAACGTAAACTGTCCAACATGGCAATGTGTACATTCTGTCAGCAGGAGGAAGAAACTATTGCCCATCTTTTTTGGGCGTGTCATTGTGTACAGAAGTTTTGGACAAACATGGTAAAGTGGTTACATGATGATTGTGCAAACTGTGCAACTCTTAGCTTTTGTAAGGAGTTGGTGCTTTTTGGAACTACCAAAAACTTCAAGTCAGACATTGTTATAGACCTAATGATTCTGGTTGCCAAGTTTCATATTTATAAATGCAGGTTACAGGAAACTCAGCCAAGAATTGAACACTTCATTAACTGTATGAAAAGTCGCGTTAAAGTGGAAAAGTACAGATATGGGATCCTGGGCCAAACTTAAAAATTTAATAGGCTGTGGTTTCCATACAGAGCACTTTTCTGTCAGTAGACACTACCTTCCTTTTTAGTATTTCTTCACCTTTTTGAATCTCTCATAGTATGGCAATCTTCTCCTCTTTTTTTCCCAATGTTGTGGTTTGGCCTGGCAGTGTATCAGTGTTTGTGTGTGTGTGGGGGGGGGGGGGGGGGGGGGGGAGGGGCGGGGGGGGGGGGGGTATTTACACGTGTAGGGTAAGTTTTGTTGTTGTTGTATTGTACCCCCGCATTGTATTGTACTACTATGCTTTATACTATTTTGCAGTGTACTTTATTGTAGTGTATTTTGTACTGTATCGTAGTCTGTTGTATTGTGTATTGTAGTTCTTTTCTTGTATCTTGTGATATGTGTATTTAATGCAAAAACAAGAATAAAAAATTTAAAAAACTATTCCCCACTGTTTACATATAACTGCATGCTGTGCCTAAAAGACATTATTTAGTACATGTCTGAACCCTCTGGCGCCTGCATCCACTGGCACTGCTTTGTTACACTACAGTGCCCTTGGCTGCATGCACAAGTAGTTAAACAGACATACAGCACTGCCACAGCATATTGTAGTAATTTACCTCAGGGACAAATTCAGCCTTCATCATTTTAAAGTGAGAAAGCTGGTAGAGAAGGCCACAGAGATGCCCACATCTCCCACCTAGACCAATAGCACAGGAACACTTCGCCCGCTTGAACACTACTCGTCCGGCATCCTCAAAAATGAACATCTGTGAAATAGACGGCATCACAGATTTAACAAAGATCAAAACAAAAACGTATTTTCCTGTCAGGCTACAAGGAATTAGAAACAAGAATTTTTCCATGTATAGTAGTAGTAGTAGTAGTAGTGTGAGGACAAAATAGGCTGTGAGGCCTTTGTAAATGTCCTTTCTTTCTTCATTTTCTTTATGGGTCTGCTATTCATGCAATTTTCCTATAAATCATTCATCATAGAAATAGAAAAGCTCTTTAAATTTTGGTAATTCGTCCAGCTGGTTTTTAAAAGAATTTATGTTAGGTGCTTTTTTTAATGAAACTGGTAACTCATTCCAAACAATGGCAACTCTGTTAGAAAAACAGAACTTCCGCAGGTTAGTGTTGCAGTGCCTTACAAAGATTTTACCTTCAGAGTTTCGGGTTCTGTCACAAACTGGTGCTGCAAAAAAGTCATTCCAATTTAGGTCGTCGATACCATTATAAATTTTAAAAACTTGTATTAAATCACCACGTATTCTACGTCCACGTAAGGAGTGTAGTCCAAAGTATTTGAGTCTGTCTAAGTAAGTCATATTTCTACATTCTTTAACCAGCTTTGTTGCTCGTCTCTGTACCCTTTCGAGTGCAACTGATTGTCTCTTTAAACCTGGGTACCATACAGTGTTTGCGTATTCTAAATGTGGTCTGACTAGTGATTTATACAGTTTACTAAAAATATCCTTATCCAAATAATTAAAGGATCTCTTAATTACTCCAACCATTTTGTTGGATTTATTGAGACAGTTCTGAATATGGGGGTCAAAGGATAGAGCTTTATCAAAAACAACACCTAAGTCTCTTTCCTCCTCACAAGATACCACCTTTCTAATGTCGCTGTTAACTTTCATCAAGTAATCATGTTCAGGATTGTTCCTTCCAGCATGCAAGACTTGCATTTCTCTAGTACTGCATAGTCAAAGCAGAACTACTTGAAGAAATACTGGATCCTTACACAATAGTAATGTAGCTTTTTCATCATTCCCATCAAGTCAGATCTACAGACTCAGTACCGGTCTTTACATACATACATGTACATCACACATACGTTTGTGTGTGTGTGCTAGGACCCGTGGAATGGAAAACAAACATGTTGCATGCACTTAGCTAATAGGGTGGATGTTTATACATACAGTAGCACTTCCAGCTTGGCAGCACTTCAGCATCTTAAAATTGATGGATATGTGCGCCTCAGAAACGCCTTACAAAACAACAACATAGAAAAAGGCTACAAGTATAACTCAGTCTTCTCTGCTAAATGTTTTTAATGGTTATTACCATACATTTTCACACTAAATGTGGTATAATTACAATCACCCTTACCTCCATTTTGTGAGGTGGGTCTGATTTGCTTTGTGATCTGTAGCAAGACCCAGTCCTCCTTCTCCACTGTCACTGTACATGGAAGCTGTGGGCAAAGCCAAAGCAAATAATGAGGTTAACTAAATGTCATTCAAGTCTTCAAACCATTGCAGCTACTGTTAATAAATAGCTGTTCAGTTACTTAGCTCCTAGTGTGAGGCACTGAACCTCCAGATACAAATCTGTATCCATACTGGTATTACTACCAGTACAGTAATAGTCACTGCTGTAAGTC
>BTPG01000095.1:0-54351 GCA_036245525.1 Semisulcospira habei | reverse complement strand
GTTGTAGGAGATGGATCGTTCATAATAATCCAAGGGCAGTGCTAATCTGGCACTACCCTTGAATTATAAAATAAATAATTTTATAGTGCGTCAGGGCTGAATGGGTTAATCATTGGATAGATTTATATTCATTACTTTTATGATCATGATCATCATTGTGTTTTTGTCGAGGTTGTCGATAGATGTAGTTGACGTCATGCGATCATTTATCAGATTCACACTCATTACTTCTTTAGCAATCATCACCGTGCAATCATCACAATTGCAGGGACATACAGATACAGATGTCACTGCACTAATATCTATCTATCTATCTATCTATATCTATATCTATATCTATATACATATATGATTGCACGGTGATGATTGCTAAAGAAGTAACGAGTGTGAATCTGATGAATGATCGCATGACGTCAACTACATCTATCGACAAAGTGTGATGAATGCCTCATCAGAGGCATTCATCACACTTTGTCGTAAATAGATGTATCTTGTACTTGTCAACACACATCAGAATCATTACTTTTGCATCATGATACTCATGTAATCGTCACAGTTGTAGTTGTAGTTATAAACATAGTGGTTGTCGTCTCTCCGATTCATACCCCGTTTGCATTCATAAATCCAGTGAATCTGTGGACAAGATTAAAAGACGCATAGTAACGACCCTGAAACCGTTGCAGTAATTGTTTTCTGAAGCATTTTAATTGAGAGAATGGAAAGCAGGAGTCTCAGAAAACACACTCCATTAACTCATTCTACCCCAACACCAAAATCCTTAAATTTTGCCCCTGTCCTCTCAAGACCGCATTGCAGCGCAGGACACAGATCGACCATGATAGTTCAAGGGTGATGCCAGAATAGCTTGGCGCCCGTAGGCGCCAAGCTATTCTGGCATCACCTTTGAACTATCATGGTCGATCCTTATCCTGCTGTGGTGTGTCTGGGGTAGAATGAGTTATAATAATAATAATAATAATAATAATGAGTATTTATATAGCGCTTAATCTTACTCAAAAGCTCTAAGCGCTTTACAATCTGTACACAAAAATAAAAATACAATGACATATGCACATAACAAACAAAGAACAATGCCCGAACACACCACTTTTACAATAAACTAAACAACAATACATACATAATAATTTATATTCTAATTAACATTCAGTCTAAACAAGGAGGATTGCAGAACTACAACTAAGGCATCAAACACTGGCAGTTATTCAAAGTAAAGCTTGAAGAGGTGAGTTTTCAACGACCTCTTGAAGTCAGAGACAGACTCACTGTTTCTGACCTCAAGAGGAAGTGTATTCCATAACACTGGGGCTTGATAAACAAAAGTGCGCTGACCAAATGTTTTAGTTTGGACAGAAGGTACACACAACTTCCGTTTATCAGAAGAGGAGCGGAGCTCACGAGAGGGTTATACACATGCAGCAAAGAGGACAAGTATTCTGGGCTGGTGCCTGAAAGGCAGTTAAAACAGATTGGCATAACTTTGTATTGAATACGTGAGGACACAGGTAGCCAGTGAAGGGACTTCAAGATGGGTGTGACATGCTCAGTCTTACGGACTCTCACAACAAGCCGGGCTGCATTGTTCTGAATTTTTTAGAGGCGATCAATGAGATACTGAGGGCAGCCACAAAGCAAAGAGTTACAATAATCTAGCTTGGACAGCACAAATGCACAAACTAGTGTTTTAGTGGCTTCCACGGTCAGCAGGTGTCGAACTGAACTAATACGACGAAGTTCCAGATAAGCGGATCTACACACTGCACTGACATGCTGTGACATAGATAACTCGCTGTCAAGTGTAACACCCAGGTTTCTCACACTCGCAGAGAAGCCAATGAGTGTTCCATCCACAGACAATGATGACGGTAAAGGCAGGGACGAAGATAATCTTGGATTAGCTACCAACATTGCTTCAGTTTTGCCATCATTTAACATCAGTTTGTTGGTGGTCATCCATGATTTGACATGGTCAATGCACTGGCTTATACTTTGGACGGCATTCACAGCTCGCTCGACAGTATCACTTTTGTACATCTGCGTATCATCTGCAAATGCATGATGGGAAATGGAGCGACTACAAATCAGGTCGGACAGGGGCTGAACATACAGTAAGAACAATACAGGTCCTAGGACCGAGCCCTGGGGTACACCAAACCGAAGAGGTGATGGCTCAGAACGACAGCCGTCGACAGAAACAATCTGGGATCGTTCAGTCAGGTATGAACTAAACCATGCCAAGACTGTGCCTTCAATGCCAAATACAGATTGAAGACGGCACAGCAAAATTTCATGGTCAATAGTGTCGAACGCACTGGACAGGTCCAGCAAAGCAAGGACTGTGATCTTACGCTCGTCCAAAGCACAAAGCAGGTCATTGAATATCTTCAGCAAAGCTGTTTCAGTGCTACGATGGGGACGATATGCAGACTGAAATACACTGAACAGACTATTAGAGTTGACATGCTTTTTAAAGGAATTTAAAAAAATACGTCAAAGATGAGGAACATTATACGAGTTACTGCAAAATAGTTGCGCGTGTCCACGTTCCATTTCATCATTATACAATATAGCAATATATCTACAGTAAGGAATTTTCCCCGAAGTGTGGCATTCTTTTTCACAAGCATAACAGCTTGAAATGGATCAAATACACGATTTATCAAAAATAGTAAATTTTCTTTAGTGCCAAACTTCATCATATGTCAGATAGTTCATTGTCGATATTAAAATTGTTGAAACGTTCAAGTTCCTGGGTACTCTCATTTCGCACGATCTGAAGTGGAAGAAGAATATTGAACAGCTAGTAAAAAAAAAAAAGCCCAGCAGCGCTTTTCTTCGGCGGTTGAAGTCTTTTGGCGTCAGTCAGCAGATCATGGTTGCGTTTTACCGCGCCGCCATTGAGAGCGTTCTTACCTTCTCAATGACGGTGTGGTATGGCAGCGCAACCGAAGCCCGCAAGAAATTAAATAGGGTGATCAAAACAGCATCTCATATTGTTGAAAGCGATCTCCTCTCGCTGGAATCTCTGTACCACGCAGGCAACATCAAGAGAGCAAGTTCCATCATACATGTCGAGCACCATCCTGCACATAGCCTGTTCGAGCCCTTGCCATCTGGCTCACGCTTTAGATCCATTAATGCCCAAACCACTCGTTTTCAGAAGAGCTTTTATCCCTTGGTTGTTCAGGCCCTGTCTAATGTGGCTGTGATATGATATAACTCAGCAGATTGACTCAAAGCCCCTTTAGAATTACCTAAAACCCGTCTTAGTTGTTTATAGTTCTTTAACCCATCTTAGTTGTTTATAGTTCTTTAAATGTTCTATTAAACCTCTTCTTAAACAGGATATACAGTTTTACAAGTACATATAAATTTAGCTAATCTATTTTCGTTGCGGCTCACTTGGCGGTTTTGTTGTCATAATATGGTTATTATGCTATAGATCTCTTATCTTATCTTATATTGCCACATATGTACGCTATATTTACGTGAAGGTGTACAAGGTTAACTCGCCGCGATTAGCACAAGCACTATCAGTAAAGGCCCCGCCACACGGGCCGGTTGTGCCCCGATTTTGAAGCCGATTCCGATCCGTTTGCGATCGGATGACGTCAATTATCCGATCCGGTCCCAATCGGCTGGGAACCGCGTGACTAGAACCTGCTCTATATTTCCGATCCGAATCGGTCTCGATCGTAAGCTTCAACCAATCAGAGCGCGTCTCGCAAATCATGTCGGGGTTTCAGCACGGTTTGCAAATGGCCGAACACACCTGTTGTGATCAGTACCACCGCCGTTCAGTGCTGATGTTTCGCGCGCCTCTTCCCGAATACGATGATGCAAAACTGCTGATAATGCAAGCACATCATCATCACTGTCAAAAGTAGCAGTCAAAAGTTTTGCAGAACAGATACGACTTTGATCTTCGGTTCAAACCGGTCGGCTAAACAAGTCGGGAAATGTGTGGCAGTACACACGTTTTTTTAGTCCGGTGCGATCACCTACCGATTCGAAAACTGATCGGGAATCGGCCTCAAAACCGGGCTTGTGTAGCGGGGCCTTTACCTTTGTTTGAAGCCCCAAAAGTGACCAACGAATGTCTCAAATTTATAGGACTGCATACAGAAAAAAAATCTGTAAAGAAAAGAGACTTATAAAAAACTTAATATTTTAACCTTTGTGCTTGTGCCCACAATTACCGACTGCATTGTTATCATCCTTTAATCATTGCAGTTTTAGTTATAATAATAGCCTTTGTCATTGAATTCATTCAGATTCCCAATAAATTCAGATTCCTAATCATTTCTCACATCATCTCATTCCTCATCACTCACCATACTCATTTTTTTTATCACTCACCACGCTCATTTCTTATCACTCACCACACTTATTTCTTATTACTCGCCACATTCATTTCTCATTTCTCAACACTCATACTCATCACATTAATATTTCATAACAAATGTCATGACAATCATAATCTGCGTTTCCATGGTTATAATCATAATTATAACCATCATTACAGTCATGGTCATTGTGTTAAGTTTTAGATGTCATTATCATCATTCCATTGTCCATGATCATCTTTGATGCACTTGTATTGTCCTCGTCTTAACCCTTTGACTGTCCGTATCTATACCCACAGCCAAATGGATGATTTAGACATGTTCTTTCACTTTTCATCGTTTTTTATATGCTAATGCTTCATGCTAATGGTGTGCATACAGTAATTTGTACATCCACATCATTATGTCATTGTCACATCTTTATAATGGGTTTCGTTATTCGTTGCTTTTGTGGGCCTTCTTATTTGTGAGAATATTGGCATGATATAGAACTGTGTCAATCAGTAAGAAGGAAACATACTTGTTTCGAATATCTCGCTTATTGTTTTACGACAACAACTGTAAATATAATATCTATCACCTGTACAATATCATCATTACATGTATTATTAATTGAACACTGAAAATACAACAGAACCTGTCCTGAGCGCCGACCCCTTATGCGAGGTACCTTAACTCATTCTACCCCAACACCGAAATCCCAAATTTTTGCCGTTGTACTCTGAACACAGATCGACCATGGTAGTTCAAGGGTGATGCCAGAATAGCTTGGCGCCTATGGGCCATAGGCGCCAAGCTATTCTGGCATCACCCTTGAACTACCATGGTTGATCCATATCTTGCTGTGGTGTGTCTGGGGTAGATGATGGCCTTCATCCCGTGCCAACTGTCGCAGACTGTTTAATTCAAGCCGAAAATAAACCCCTAGATGTCTCGGGAACATGGGTTCAAAGTGGTGTCAGCAAGAGGCATGGTTCCTCAGCTGCGGGGCTCATGAGCATTTATATCTCTTGCAGTTGGGTGGTGTTCATTGAAAGGGTCAATGCCAGGTGACACTTTTTGCCCTTTATAACTTCGCCTTGGACGGGACCTGCGCCTGAAAAAACAAACAAAAAACAACGGGTTCTGCTGCAGTATTGTTGGTACATTTTTTAGCCCGGTGTGCTATTTTGGATTTTGCGGTAACATCCTACATTTCAGACAGGCACATAGACTTGTCTGTTCTAATCGTGCCTTTCGCTTGATTTAACCCCTTCGCTGCCAGTGATTGCGGATTTTTGCGTCAGAAACCACTGTACAACGATCGACATACATTATTTATAGATTTTATGTCTTTTGCAACTGGTTGGCGTTCTTCTTTCTCCGGCAGTTGAGCGGTTAAACATGAAACCTTATTCTTTGTGTATTTTGTTTTTGTAAGTTGTACTTGAACCGAGAGGCACAAGAGAGTGTGAGAAAATGTTGCAAATTCAAATTCGTAACAAGCGAAACAATCGATTGTGTTCGATAGAAAGCTTGTAATTTTGTATTTTATTTTAAATGATTTTAAAATCATATAAAGTCGTATCATATGTCTGTATAGTAGCGAGTAGGTGGCGAGTAAAAAAAAATAACCCAGATAATTAAACATTGAGAATGTCTGACACTACCGGTAACTATCATAAAAAGAAAGATGCTGGCACATTTTCAGATTTGTCTCCCTTTAACAAGGACGCGAAAACCTAAAACATCTTCTTGTTATTACTGAACGAATTAGTGCTAGATCATTTTTTTTATGATAAAGTTGTTTTCGAAGTTTTTCTGAACATTGCGTGTTGGCTTAAGGCGCTCATAAAATATACCTGTACTTAAACTTTGAATGTGCAAATTTTGAAGCTTTGAATGTACAGTTTTCTTATTGAATTTAATGTACAGTCGAGTTTTCGAAATTTGCGTGTTGGCTTAAGCCGGTGCTCATAAATATACCTGTATACCTGTACTGAAACTTTGAATGTGCAGATTTTGAAACTTTGAATGTACAGTTTACTTATCATTATCTTTGAATGTACAGTTTTGTATATGTATAGTTTACTCGTGCATGATTTTGCCTCTTTTATGTGTGCTGAAATATTATGCATTATGCATTTGCTATTTACTATGCAATCGAAAGGCCCTTTTGCCGACGTTGCCATTGTTCTTGTTTTTAATAGTAAGAAGATACACGCCAGAAAAAAAAAATTTCAAAACCACGTGTGTATGTGTGTGCTAGATCACTTTTTTATGATAAAGTTGTTTTCGAAATTTTTCTAAACATTGCTTGTTGGCTTAAGGCGCTCATAAAATATACCTGTTCTTAAACTTTGAATGTGCAAATGTTGAAGCTTTGAATGTACAGTTTTTTTTATAATTTAATGTACAGTCGATTGTGTTTGGTCAACACGCCTAGCAGTTTGTAATTTTGTATTTTATTTTTAAAAAGTACATTTAATAGTATGAAGATACACGCCAGAAAAAAAATTTCAAAACCACGCGCGCGTGTGTTTGTGTGTGTGTGTGTGTGTGTGTGTGTGTGTGTGTGTGTGTGTGTGTGTGTGTGTGTGTGTGTGTGTGTGTTGTGTGTGTGTGTGTGTGTGTGTGTGTGTGTGTGTGTGTGTGTGTGTGTGTGTGTGTGTGTGTGTGTTGTGTGTGTGTGTGTCAAAGGGACCTGATAGTAGCTTTGACTCAGTAATGCAAATCCGCTGCGCCACCGCAGGCACGCCACCTCCTAAGCTAAGTCAGAATACAAGGGAAGACCCGCGAAATTTAGCTGTGGCCGGAAATATCCCGGACCACTTTCTCAACATATAGAGTTGAACGTTAAACTCTTTAGCGGAGTGCTGTGAAAGAGGCCACTATGCACTGCAGTGCATCCATTGTTTACTCTAAAGTTCCTTACTCGAAAAAATATCAACAATTGAGCAGTGTATAAACCAGACTCCATTAAAAAGTAGACCTTTGTACCTGTCTGAGATGTTTAAGCCATGTTCCCCTAAAATATCTAGGAACACACCAGTATGTTGCTTTAAAATCCTTAGGAACACACCAGAGATATAGCTGATGGTGCAAGTGTATCATCATTCACGCTCTTCACGGATATTAAAATGAGCTTGAGAAATCAGAATTCATTCTAGAAGCCCAAATCATTAACTAAAAATTACAATTAAATTGATGGGTCAGATTGAAATTAATGAGATGATGACAAATTTATATGCTCAAAATGCATACTTTGTTAAGGAAACTAGCAACAAAATATTTAAACAGGAGTATGACATAAGCAATTTTTATGATCATTTGTCGTTCCTTTGCATACCGATAAAATGAGGTAGGCAGCAGAATCAGCCACTGTGGCACAATATTTCTGAGGGCATCGGAGGCAACGTACGTTTCCCAATTTGGCAATTTTAAGTGGAATAAGCTATCATTCACCACGAACGTATCGTAAAATATGCCGACTTTCCTTATTTTCTTGCACTTTATGCTCACATTATTGAAATTGGTAAGAGAGGCCGGCCCAAATGAAATGGAATAATATTTTTTTCCTGACACTACTCTTGAATTATCATGGTCGATCCAGCTCCTGCTATAGTGCGTCAGGGCTGAATGGGTTAAAACAGAAGTTTTCATAGCGAGTCCAAACTACCAAACAGCAGAACCAGAAGCCCACAGCCAATTGCTAGGTTTCAAACTGAATTTAAGCTGTGTTTTTGAAAATTGTGGTGTTACAATCTCAAATGTAAACTGAGACAGAATAGAGTTAATTTAAAGCACCATTTGCATAAATACGAAGACACTTTTCTGCACCACTTGTGTTTGTTATGTCTTGTCGACAAACCTAATGAACTTTAACAGCAGTTTGGACAGACAGCAACTGCACATCCATAATATCACTTATTTATTCTGTGCAGCCGTTAGCGTTTCAAACAATTTTTTTAGCTTTTTTCTCGTACTGATAGCACTGTATTTATAGAAAGGAGTGGATTCATTGTCAGGTCACTTGGTATTAACTCATTCTACCCCAGACACACCACAGCAAGATAAGGATCGACCATGATAGTTCAAGGGTGTTGCCAGTTAGCTTGGCGCCTATGGGCGCCAAGCTATTCTGGCATCACCCTTGAACTATCATGGTCGATTTGTGTCCTGCACCGCAATGCAGTCTTCAGAGGACAACGGAAAAAAATTGGGGATTTCGTTGTTGGGGTAGAATGAGTTAAGACAACTTGTGCTAAACTGGATTCTCCTGTGTCCAAATGAACCATAACTAGACCTGTGTGTAGCATTTCGTAACCGTTTGTTACAGAAGTTTTTTTCTTTGAACAGTTACGGCGGTAGTGGGCCTGCAGGCCATTCAATGTCAGCGGTCGAAGCCTATAATAATATTTCCGAAATCGCCGTTAACTCAACACCTAAAAGATCAAACTATTCAAAGCCATGGACACACAGTGACGTCAGCATTAGGCAAAGAACCTCATAAGCCTTTGTAAATGCGGGGGCTCATGAAGATCTATGTCTATTGCAGTTGGATTGTGTTCACTTTTCATCGGCGGTGAAGGTGTTATTCAGCATATTATCCCCATTGCTATGTGCTTTTTGGAAGCTCCGCTTCAGCGAAAGTGGCCTTTTAACTGATTCTACCCCAGACACACCACAGCAGGATAAGGATCGACCATGATAGTTCAAGGGCGATGCCAGAATAGCTTGGCGCCTATGGGCGCCAAGCTATTCTGGCATCACCCTTGAACTATCATGGTCGATCTGTGTCCTGCACTGCAAAGCAGTCTTCAGAGGACACCGGCAAGATTTGGGGATTCCGGTGATGGGGTAGAAAGCACTGGTGTCAACTTTCCGTACAACTGAAAACGGCTCTCGTCGCATGATAAATGGAAATTAAAATAAAAGCTTAATCTGTTCAGTGCCGAGAAAATGCAGACACCATCCGACTGCAAGAGGCATAGATCCTCATGAGCCCCCACAAATGCGGGGGCACATGAGGATCTATAACTCTTGCTGGCACCACTTTGAATTCATGTTCCTGGGACAGCTATGGTATTTTGGGGCGGAATTAAAGAAAGACCGCAGTAACACTGTCTGAGTCAAGTGGGACTGAACGGTTAAAATTGGCAGAATGGCACTTTCACACGGAAAAGCTCAATCAACATGCTGTGCAGCCGCATAACACTTTCGCTTTAGACCCGTCAACACGTCGCATCAACGCAAAAGCGAGTGAACAGTTCTGAGACAAAACCAGCCAACCCGAAGCAATAAAATTGAGATATATTCAATGTCATATCATTTTATTTATGAAGAAGCTCAATGATTTTCCGAAACCATAATAAACAGCTGATGTTTTTTTTTTTCCTCCATTGAATAGTAAACAGTATAGTGTGTACTGTGTGTACTGTACTAATAGAAAATTGAAATTTCAGTGAGTACCTCACACCCGAGTTTCTTAGGGCCGTGCGCCGCAATGGTTCTGGGCTATCATGATGTCTCTTGATAAATGGAAGGTTGATACAATTATTCAACCGATTTCAAGTTTAAAATAAGAGTCAGTTATTGTTTCCCCTTGCCCGGTTTGTCTCAAATTACGCGCTTTTGCTATGTTCATTGTCGGCTGAACACTATTTCTAAAACCATTGCATATTCACTGCCAGATGAGGCAGACGGATATGAATGAGGACTAACAGGAGTCATAGATCCTCATAAGCCTACGATCTGTGCCTCTTCAGAGTTGTTCATAATTTTAGGCTTATTATGCTGATACATTTCCCTCCTCTCTAAGCCAACATCTCATCAACACACACGTCGGCGCACACAAATAAAGACTGACACACTGTGCTCCCCGCCATTAGTACGCTCTGTGGGCTCGTGTAGCGACATAAATTTATCTCCTTCTACTCTAACCCACCTTCTGATTCACACACACAAGGACACAGAAATAAAGACGGACACACGGCGATTCCCGCCATTCGTAAGCTCTGCGGTCTGGCGTAGCATAGCTATTCTGAAGAAGAATGATAGCACGAGCAGCGAAATGATGTCATTTCAAGCTTCACGTCTTGGCATCATTATTCCCACGACGCCGTGTTATACGTCACTCATCGCAGTACTAACATTTGACGTATCAGAAAATCAGCTTTGCAATTTTCTTGCTGATTTTCACGCCAAGGGCATACAGGTCACAATTTGACCTAATCTTACCCCAGTGCCGGGACAAACAGCAGGCTTATGCAAACACTGTTTATGAAAAATCATGCGGGTATTAATGAGAAGATGTTTTTTTTCGTAAAAATGAAGTTATGTTAGCTGTTTTACAAACAACTTCGAAAAAGGGGTGCAGAAAACTGTATGATTTTCACACCTAGAGCATACAGGTCACAATTGACCTAATCGTACCGGACAGCCCAGACAAACTGTAGTCTTATGTAATTACCATATACGAATAATCATGCGATTATTAATGAGAAAAAAAAATTTCTTTAAAAATTCATTTGTTTTAAGATTAACCCATATAATGCGTAAAATTAATCCTTAAACATGAAATTCTTTTTCTAAAAATATGTAATTATCACTCAAAACATTCTAGAGGTACAATGCTGGTTGACGAACTCATTCAATATGCCCCTTTTATCTAGTATCTAGCAAAATATCTAGTGAAAATAAGAAAGAAAAAAAAAGACTCCAGTGTGGATCAACCGGTTTTCGTGAAACGGCCATTTTCTCGTCAATTAGCATCTTAATCAAGACATCGAAAAAAATGGCCCGAGGTAATTCTTTTAGGGACAATATCCTAAAATTTCAAGCTTGTCCGTCCTCAAACGCGAGCTCTAGTCGCTGTCACATCTTCACACACACACACAAACACAGACACACACACACACAGAGAGAGAGAGAGAGAGCTTTGGCGTAAAAAAAAAGACGTTCTCTAGCAAGATTTGCATAGCTTCTTCTTCTTCTTCTTCTTCTTCTCGAACGCCGTCACACTTGGAGTTTGGCTCTCAAAATGAAATCTGTGGTCTTCTGTAGTGCCTCCACAGGCTCGTACAGTTTCTCTTGTAGAGTGGCGGGCTTCGGCCATATCTCCTCCCTCAGCGGCTGGAGGTTCCCACAGTCCTGGAGGATGTGCTCTGTGGTCTGCTCTGCTTCTCCACAAGGGCACAGGGGAGATGTCACGAGGTGGAAGCGTCTGTGCAGGTGGAAATTGAGTCGGTTGTGCCCGGTCCTCAGACGGAAGATGGTCACCTGCTCTTGTCTGGACAGCTGATGGTAACTGTCTAGGGGCCGTTGTGGTGGTCTGTACACAGACTTAATGATGGTCTTCATCTCTGTGAAGCTGACTCCATTTTCATCTTGTTCTTTCTCTGCGCCCACTTTTGCCATTCTGTCAGCTTCTTCATTGCCGTAGATGCCACAGTGTGAAGGGATCCACTGCAGCACCAGTCTGGTGCACTTGACGTTTTGCAGTGCCTCTTGTAGACGTGGCAGTTTGCTTGCTGTTGCTGCCTCAAGGACAGACATGGCATCAGTAAGGAAGACAATCTGGGCATCAGGATCTGCAGTGCCACTAAGGGTGTTTGCTGCGCGGACACCTCAGCTCTGTAATTTGTGCAGTGAAGGCCTGTTGGTACTGCCTCTGCCTGCCATTTTCCGTTTGGGTACTGAATGTACACCCCAGCCCCTCCATCCTGAACTGCATCTGTGGCTGATCCATCGGTGTATGCCCGTATCCATGCTTCCTGGGGATACTTTTCTTCGAGCATGGCCAGTGTCAGGGCTTTCTTGCTCACAGTGCTTTGCTCATCTCTGGTGGTGATGTAGGGTACCGTGGAAGAGATGGTGATGTTTTCTGGCTTACTTTCCCAAGGTGGAAGGTCGCTAGCAGGATTCAGAGCCTCTACCTGCGCAGGCAGCTTTGCCTGGTGTTTTCTCTGCAGTGCTCTCGTCTCCTTCACAAAGCTTGATCTTTTCAGTCTCCCTGAGGTTGGTTGTTTCATCCTAGCGTTTATAGGATGGTCTTTGGAAGACTGTGGACTGTATCAAAGCTTTGCAATCTCTTCTCATGCGCAGGGGTAGGATGCCTGTTGTCTCTTCCATCTTTTCAATTGGTGTGGATCTCATTGCGCCGGTGATGATACGCAGTGCCTGGTTCTGAACTCTGTCAATGGTCTGCTGGTGTGACTGGGCTGCCGTCAACCATGCATTAGATCCGTACTCAAGGTGTGGTCTCACTGTGCCTTGATATACATTTTTGAGGATCTTTTCATTGGCTCCCCATTGTGTTCCAGCCAGTTTTCTCATGATGTTCAGCTTTCTTCTAGCTTTCGCTTCTGCATTCCAAATGTGCGGCTTCCACGTCAGCCTCTTGTCAAGGGTGACTCCCAGGTATGTCTGTTGGTCTTCATACCGCAGCAGGGTGTTGCCCAGTGTTAGGTTGCCAGCCTTTGCCTTGTTGGAGAGAGAGAAGAGTGTGGCTGATGATTTTTCTGTGTTGATGGTCACACACCAGTTGTTGGTCCAGTCTGTCAGCCTGTCCAGGGCTAGCTGCATCCTGTATGTAGCAGTTGTTGCATACTCTTCTGTGCACCAGAGTACCAGGTCGTCTGCGTACAGGGCTGCGTGTACTCCTTTTGGTAGCTCTGGCACAAGGTCGTTGATGAAAAGTATGAACAGGGTCGGTGACAGGACTCCCCCCTGTGGCACCCCCTGACGCAACAGCACTTTTTGGCCACAGTACCCATCCACTGTCACACGGGCTCTGCGATTGTGCAGGTATGACTTGGTCCACCGGTACATATTCCCTTGGATGCCACTGCGAAGGAGTTTAACAAGGAGACCATCCTTCCACACCTTGTCGAAAGCCTTCTGTAGGTCAATGAAGGCAGCTAATGTCACCTTCTGATCTTGAAAGGCATCTTCTATGACCTGTGCAAGGTGTGTTGTCTGGTCTTCTGTACTCTTGTAGCTTCTGAAACCGGCTTGCTCTGGCACGATAATGCTCTCGGAGTCCAGGTACCACTGCAGGCGCTTGTTGATGATGTGCTCCATGGTCTTGCACACACAACTTGTCAGGCTGATGGGGCGATAACTCAGGGCTTTGGACTTATTCTTTCCTTTCTTCAAAATTGGGATCATCCTGGCTTCCTTCCAGCACTGGGGTACCTGTCCTCCTCTCCAGCTGTGGTTAAAGATGTCCAGTAGCTTCATTAAGGCAGTGTTGCCAAGGTGTTGTAACATCTCGTTTGAGATGCTGTCTGGACCTGGAGATTTTTTCTTCTTCAGCTGTTTGATGGCCATCTTCAGTTCTGGAAGGGTGATGTCCTTCTTCATTGCATCATGGATGTTCGCATCTCTTGTTCTCTCTCTTTCTTCCTGTCTGATTTCTTTCGCAAGCATTCGTGGGACAGTGATGTCACTTTCTTTCGCATAGATCTGTGCAAACATGTTTGAATATATATGCCATATGACACTTGGAGATTTGCATAGCTAGACGTGACGTCATTTTTACCTTGTTACTTCTTTGCCAGAATTTCTGGCATGCATGCCAAAGACATTATGTTCATGCTCTGGAATGCGCTCCAACGAACCCCATTTCAAAGTCTACCGATTTTTTAATACGGTAGACAAAAACAAGATGGGATGAACCATAACACACAAAGTCCCTTCTATATGAGAGCTGTCCTCGCTGTCAATGGTCTCTACCTTTTGTCTTTGACCTTATGCTGATGTTGAATTATCTCCTATTGAAAAAGTCTGGCAGATCTGCGAATGCGTCAGTGAGTTGTATAAGGGGCGCAGGACATACCCGTCATTGATTTGTCAAACGTCATTTGTCATGACGTAAGTTTTAGTTTTTACGTAAGTTTATATTTTACGTTATGTAAGTTTCACTTTCACTTAATAGGCTTGATAAAATTGTGACACTAGATCTTCACGGTCCAATTTCAGTCTTGCTATAATTTGTGTGAGAGCAGGTTGACTTTACCTAGCTACATGATATACTAAGTACACTGGTCACCTGCATGTGTGTGTGCGTGTTAGTGCGTGCGTGCATGTTCGCTCCAAACATCTGCAAGATGCATATATCCTCATGCGCCTGGAGTTCGCATGAGGATCTATTTATTCTGGAGATGCGCGCATGTTTGTGTGAGAGAGCGGAGACAGTCGCGCTCAAGAGAGAGAAGACGTCATATTTAGAGCATTATGTCAGTGTCTGCGTGGTGACGGAGTTGCCTCTTTTACGTCACCGCCACTCTGACTTTCTCTGGAAGGAATTTTTTTTTTAGTGTTTTAATTCTTTTCTGAAAAGAATTATTTTTTACTAAAGAAGTTGAAAGGATACAAAGCTGGTTAACGAACTCATCCAATGTCTTTCTTCAAACTAGCTATATATCCCAAATTTCAAGTAAATATGACAAAAATTACGACCTCTGGGTCAACCGACTTCCTATAAACGGTTGTTTATGTCTTCAATGAGACATTCAATTACAAAATGCTCGGAGGTTCTCTTAGCCACCCACTTAAGACAATATTTCGCAAAGTTTCAAGATTGTGTGTACAGGAATATCGGCGGAGATTCTCTTGCTTACATACAAAGGCACACACATACACAAGCACATTCATACATACGGCGCTTCGCGCCAAATGTACGTTCAGCAGTGAGGTTAGCGTAACTAGACATGATGTAATTGTTATCTTGTTACTTCAATTGTTAGATGTTTAACCTGCCCGCCTTTGACATCATGAACATGTTATTAAATTCGCCCCACCGCCACCCGTCCTAAAAAGTCCCTTTTATAAATAGAAGAGACTTAATGACAAACTCATACAAGCAAAATACAAATTTAGCCCGTTTAGTGCCAGTGGACGAAGACTGTGTTTCTGCAATTTTCGTTAATTCAGTACCCCAAAACTGAATGTCCCAGAAGCACGGATTCAAAGTGGTGTCAGCAAGACGTATAGATCCTCATGAGGAACTATACCGTTCGCATTCGGGTGGTGTTATAATTTTCTCGGCACTGAAAGGATTAAAAATTACAGGACACGCACACACTATATCTCTTACTGTAACGCACGCAGACTTGCCCACAGTCGTACGCACAGACTCTCACGCAACAGACGCATACACCGCCACTGACTCAGACGGGCGCATTCATGCGGTAAAACACAACACACGGGCTCCCTTTCTAAAGTAACCTTTATACCCTATAAATGAAAAGAACGACTTAAATGATTATCAACTATATACACTGTTCTATTATCACACCACACACGTATCACAATATCTTTGCCAGGTTAGGTCTTAGTCTCACATTGCCTCCAACCTGTTTGATGTTGCTGCCTGGTTACGTTGGTCCTTCTCACGTCTAGGCGTGAAAGTCCTTCGTCGTACGCTTGTTGCCGTCCTGTCTCTCCTTGGGCACGGACGTCCTCGTTCTCGTACGGTACTCAGTTCTCACTTGGACTTAAGTGTCTTGGTCCCCAGTCAGACTCACTCTCAGAAGAGCTGGAGGGATGACCTCACGTAGGTCCCACCTGCGACTCGACGTCTCGGCGTCCGTCTTTCCACTTTCGTTACAAGAACTCTGAATAGACAAAAGTCCCAACGTAACACTTGCTAAACACACAACATATTGGATCAATGAGAAACGTCACGTAACCTGGCTGATACAAATAACTCACACGTTCATTCACACACACTCACACGTGCTTCATAAACTATTTTCGTATCACCCCCATATCTCTGTCACTATCTTGAAACAGACTATAACCTAACACTCTTGCTATACATTACTCTATACCTGCTTACCCAACCACGTACTATCTTCATAGCGGCTTAGACATACACACTTCATATTCCTTTAGTCATCTAACTCGGTAAACAACTGTATACAAAAACACCGGTTACTTCACCGAATTCTAAACATACTATACTAAACCAAACCGGAACACCGCTATACAACCACATTAATCTTACCACGCATACTGTCTTTAACTAAACAACTATCAATACTACGTTTATAGAAACATACCTGAAATCTAGGCTTCAGAGTCTTGGAATGCGGGCTAGGTAAATCAACAACCGTTCCATACGACAAAACAGCCCGCACTCCCGATCTAGACCTCTGACAGTCACAGCTTCCGCCTAGAACTCACTAAACAGAACTCACTAAAAAAATCCCGTGCTAACCATGTCTTACAGATTCCACATGGGCAGCAGGCCCCACGGACTTTCGGCACAAACAAACCGTTAACAAAAACCGTACCTACTAATCCTATTGTGCGAGCACTAAGCACAAGCATAGAGCTTCATCACACTTACCAAATGTTCTCTTTATATACAGGTCCCTTTTAACCTTGTTTTAACTTGTATATATACAGGTTCTTTTAACCCTGTTTTAAATAAAGTTGTTATAAATAAAATACTGTAAACATTATATTCATAATATATCTTATCCATTTTTTTTTAATTAAATAAAAGGATCGTGGAGTTTTGGTGTTGGGTCTGCCTTGGTACCCCCTGACCAACCTAGCATGCTACTAAGTCAGTTTAATGTCCCAACTAAACACTACAGTGTATGGGGGACTAGCAAATTAAGGGTGGTTTGAAAATAAAAGGGGGTGGGGGTGTGGGGGGAGGGAAGGGGCCAAAATACACCATGAGGGTCCGGCAGTGCCGAGGCCGCAAACCAGTGAGAGAAATTCGGGTGCTGGAGAGGGCCAGACCAGTCAACAACGGTCCAGTGTGTCAAGAAGAGCAAGGGAGTAAAAAGTGGTTATAATTCATAGATTTATTACGAGTAAGTAAAATAGGCTAAAAGAGGGCCATTATACGCATTTTATATATAAAAAGCAGGAGGCTATATTCAACTCAATGAAGTTGCTGTAAGTCAAATTGAATTGAAAATTATTTAAAATTATGTCCATAATATATCATTAAGAATGATAGTTTTAGGATTGTATAGTCCGGTTCAGTCCAGCATCGGACCCGGTCATATTATTCTGTTTTGAGCAGGGCATCCCGCGATGTGGCGGGACGTGTGGCAGCGGGTGGGCCGAGGTGAGTTTGTATCGCAGCCGGGGGCGCGGGGACATGCGTAGAGCGAGGCTGGTTTGGTGTGGAAATGGGGTCAGGTAAGTGGGTCAGGGCATACAGGTCGGGAGAGAAATACCTGGGGTAGAAATGACTATTTGAACTATTATAAATATAAGGAATATCGTTTAATTACAGACAAATTACGTATGTATATAGCAGTAGAGAGCGATAGAGGTGGCGTAACGGGACCGGGCGGTCGGCAGACGATGGTGACCTGAATCGGCCAGCCAGCCAGCCGCACGCTCACGGCAACCACAGGACATAGTACAGAGTGGGCCTCCCCTGCAGTCCCATCTGTTAAAATGCCCTAGCCTTAGTCTGTCCCAGTCATCCCCTAATTTGTCAATCCCCTAAACAACACTACCGCCCACTTGCTACACATTTGCCATGCACAAAATCAACCAAAAAAAAAAAAAAAGAAAAGGACCCTCCCCCGACTCATTTCCTGGCTATCAACATGATTCTGTGCCAACCCTACACACAAGCGCAGCCAAAAATGGTACACACCTCAAATCACCATCCGCTTGGCAACTCAAACTAGTACAAAAAGAGTCCGCTGTTTAAAGCAAGGCTGGTATGAATCAAAGCACCAAACATGTCTCTACTTCTCTTCTTTGATCCGGTTTTTTGTCTCTACTGACACTACCGGGTTTTGGGGACTACCTTGTTTGACTTAATGTTGTGTGGTCGACAAAAATAAGGGGGGGGGGGGGGGGAGGGGAGGGGGCAGGGGAGAAGAGGGACGGGGAGGAGGAAGGAGGGTCAGGCCGTAGGACAAAGGTCAGCAGCGTAAGGGACGCAGGACGGTCTGACAGTTCTAGTAGATAGTTCAGGGGGCACCAGGGCTGACCCTTCACCGGATACAACGGTCTTTAACATGCTAAAGAGTGGTTAAAATATTTTATTTACAATATTTTAATATATAGTGTCTCGGTTTAAGATCTAGTAAAGGGGACCAGAATATACAGTTATTTTATAAGAAAAGTGGTTAAGATTTTTTTAAACATTAAAAATAAAATAGACTACAGGTTAAAAGATGTAATAAAACTAGTTCCTTCCATTTTTTAAAACAAATTTTACTCTAGGTCACGTTTTTGGATGTTCATTTAATCCCTTCCGTGTCAACGTATAAACGTTTTGCCTCTGAGATCTGAAAGGTATATGCATCATATTAATCATGTCTGGACCTGAACCACACTTTGTCTGGATCCTGGTCTGACCTGCTGCATCACTATTTTAGATCAGCTTGTGAATGTTCTGCACACCCTCTACTCATCTATCAAGAGATTTTAAGCAAATTCAAATTCCAGCATGCTGCCTCTGTACAAAATGCCATTCATTCATTCATTATTTCCGATTTACTGTCCTCTCGTCCTACAAGGGAATGGGGGACTAACAGTGTAGCATGGTGTGTAAAAAAAAAATAATAACAAAAAAAAAATAATAATAAAGAGGGGGGTTGAAACTAAAAGGACTAAATTGAACTATAGATCAGGAATAGTCAGTGACACAAAGGTCTCTTGACATAGTAAGGTACATTATGATAGGGTCATCAGGCACCAAGGCCTATATCTTACCAACAACAAGGGTCCTTTATTTAAAAAGTTAAGTATTTAACTTTAATCAATTTATTAAAATGATAAAAAAGGACCATATGTACAATATTTAAAATATCCAAATACGGCTATGTACAATTAGCGCAAAATGCCGCTTGAATCTGGCTTACTGTCCCTATGTCCTATTTCTAGTATCAGGGACTAGCTAGTTTGACTTCATTTAGGAGGGGAAATTTTGGGGGAAGGGACCAGGGTTAAAAATTAGCTAAGAGGGTCGGTGGACAAAGCCACACGGCCAGTAAAAACATATCTCGCACTCTATATCTACACTCAATAAATATAACTATGATCTGCTGTCAGTGGTCAAAGGCCAATCCGACTCTATTCCCAACAAAACAACAGTCCTTTTCTTTAACGGACAAAACTAAAAGACTTTACTTCAATTAAGGTTAAAACTAAAAAAAGATCAGTTTTAAGAATAGGTTAAAATATTGACTGTCTAGCTTGCTACTTTTCTCTCAAGCTGTTCTAGGACATTTTCTTTGGAAAGAAGATGAGTGTGCCACAGATCTGCTTGGTTTAGTAGGTCACTTAGAGCCTTCATAACCTTGCGCCAATCTCCAGTTTTGGCTATCAAGGTTAGCTCAGTCATCTTTTTCTGCGTATCTCTCAGTAGTTTATCTCTCCACTGATGGGTACTGTAGCTGTTACTAGTTTCATTCTCCGTGCCAGATTCGGACACACCTTCCCCCTGGGTACAGAGTCCCGACGGGGGGCAGTGTTCCATCTGGTTGGCAACCGGAGGAGAGCTTGTTTCACTTAAAATATCATCAGTCTGTTGACCAGTTTCTTTGTAAGTTTTAGTCTGCACTTTCTGACTGTCCAAGAACAGTTTCCTTGACCTGAATCGCTTCTATTGTAGAAGCGACTGCAGTTGTCGTAACTTCTAAATTTTGACTGAGGCTGTTGGAAAAGTTGTTCAAGATCAGAGGATTTTGGGTCCGACTGGACAGCATCAAAGGCTTAGTCCAGGCGGACTTGCCTAAACTAGGGGAGGCAGGCCTGTGGAGATTGCTTTCCTTGGCAGCTGCCCGTTGATTAATATTTGACTGAGCTCTGTAGAGCGCTGCTTTGTATGGTATATAACTCTGATTTCTTATTTTATTTGCCTCACGGAAAAGAATTATCTTTGGACATTTCTGATAAGCAGCACTGTGGGGGCCACCACAGTTGACACACTTTGGCACCGCCGCCGTGTCGGGACAGTCCGCACGACGGTTTTTTTGTGCTCCCGCAGCGAACACAAGTCGCTTGTTTCACTCTGCACACTTTTGCCGTGTGACCCAATCGGCAACAGTTGGCACAATGTGCCGCCGTGGGTGCATACGGCTCCAGTGGGCAGAGAAGAGCTCCAATTTTAATTTTAGATGGTAGGTTGGTCAAGCCAAAAAAGTCTATTTTTATGGCCCTAGAGGCCGTGCCATCTCGGTTTTTAAGGCGGGTAACAGTGACACTGAAACCTTGCTGTTTGAGTGTATTGGCAATTTCCACGGGATCCTCAACATGGGGGACACCGTGGACAACGCCCAACAATCTAGGAACGGGGATAACACACTCAACGTGTGCTCCCCCTATGTTAGTTTTTGTACTGAGTTTTTGTTGTGCCCGAGCGTTCGGGCAGGAAATTATCCAGAGATTTTGACCTATCGGTCTTAGAGAGATTTCTGACGGAGATGTCCCGGCAGCCTCACAAATGTGTGGCTGCTTCGTTCCATGATTGCGGATGAGACTGGTGCCAGTCCCCAAGTCCCGAAGACGGACCGGGAACCTGCACCACTCCTCCGCAACTGGTTCGACCAGGATTCCGTCAGTCCTCTCTCTGTTTTGACTTTTAACGTTTTTATGACGACGACCTCTAGATACTGTTTGAAACTGAAGGCTATTCCCCTCCTCCTCCCCCGGCCCAACACTGTCCATATCCTGGTCAGGTGTGCCGGTATGGGATTTGGTGGGGGAATCCTTTTGACTAAGATTTTGAAGAACTGACTGCTTATCAGTGTTGTTAACAAGTTTAGGTTCAGCTGTCGAGGTGGGTCCACAGGACAACAAGTCTGCCCCTGGGCCAACCTCTTCAGCATTAGGTTTCTCCAGAACAGAAAATGCCTCACTAGCAGTATCACTACTAGGTTTAGGTTTAGTTGATGCAGCATGCTCGCAGGACAACATGTCTGCCTGCGAGCTAGCACCCTCAGAATTATCTTTATCCTTGATAAGCAGTGCCGTAGGGGCGGGGGGGGGGGGGGGGGGAGAAATTACCCTAAGCTCCCCACGCCGTAGTTGGCGGGATGAATTTGGCAGACCAGAACTCTGCTTCCTATTTCTACGTTTAATTTTAGGTCTTTTTCTTTTGGGTTTTTTTTCTCCATCAGAGGAGGACATTGACCCAAAGAGGTCATCCATAGTATCCAATATCTAAATCCGGACAGCGTGACCACCAGTTGGGCACGCCGCCGGATAATGTACTGTAGTTGGCTAATCCAAGAACAGTGTACTAGCTGAGAGACTATCGCCGCGGTCTAGTATACTAGGCCGCGCGTTTGACCTTTTCTTACGCCGACTGGGTGAGCGATGCTGACCCAGTTACGACGCTAGTAGCACTACAGTTCCGCAGCCAACCAGGTGGCGCGGTAAAAAAAAACTTCAGGTTATCTGTTTATAAAAAAACGTTTAGGTTTAAAACTTTTAGTCTATGCTAGAAGTAAGCCAGGCTCAAGCAGGTTATACCTTCTCTAATTTCACTTATTTTTTTGAAATTTAGAGGCCGATCGAAGTGAGACCCTCAGGCGGCTGACGGTAGGCGTTGGCGTTGTTGGTGGCTTTGGCAGTGGCAATGGAGTTGTTGACACTGGAATGGTGGTATGCAGTGACGAGAGCGAGGTATGGCGAAGCGTGGTAAGCGAGGATGGCTGAGGCCCAGGTAGCTGAAGCGTAGTGGTTGATGACACCGAGGCAAGCTGGCATTGGCGGGTGACGAAGGTCTGAAGGCGTAAAGCCGTGGCGTGGCGTGGCTGTGACCAAGACCCCAAGAAAACAACTGCAAGTCTGAGTGAGTCGCAGAGTCGAGATCGCAAAATGCCAAAGAAGGCAAAAGATTTATATTAAAAAAAAAAAATCACCGGTCCTCTTACTGCCACACCTACCTCATTTGAATATATAACGTGACCCACAGCATGGCCAGACTGCCGCACGGCTTTATCCTTGCCGGCCCTCTACAACCGTTCAGCAGCGAGGTTAGCGTAACTAGACATGATGTAATTTTTATCTTGTTACTTCAATTGTTAGAGGTTTAGCCTGCTCGCCTTTGACATCATAGACATGCTATTAAATTCGCCCCACCGCGACCCGTCCTAAAAAGTCCCTCAAACTCATACAAGCAAAATACAAATGTAGCCCGTTTAGTGCCAGCTGACGAAGACTGTGTTTCTGCAATTTTCGTTAATTCAGTACCCCAAAACTGAATGTCCCAGAAGCACGGATTCAAAGTGGTGTCAGCAAGACGTATAGATCCTTTTGCAGTCGGGTGGTGGTGTAATTTTCTCGGCACTGAAAGGGTTTAAAAATGACAGGACACGCACACACTATGTCTCTTACCAAATGTTCTCTTTATATACAGGTCCCTTTTAACCTTGTTTTAACTTGTATATATACAGGTCCCTTTAACCCTGTTTTAAATAAAGTTATTATAAATAAAATACTGTAAACATAATATTCATAATATAACTTATCCATTTTTTTAATTAAATAAAAGGATCGTGGAGTTTTGGTGTTGGGTCGGCCTTGGTGTCCTAGTCTCCTATACACCCTATAACTGTGGTCCTGAAATTGTAATCCTTTTTTACATATTGAATGAAAAAAATCGCCTCCTCATAATATTATATGACCGTTGTTGTTGGGTCTTACTCTATTTTTAACTACGCTGCGACTTGTAGGCCCTGGACCTAGCGCGATATTAGAATTTAAAATTTATCCCAACCCCCATGACTGAAATATATCATAGGCCCTGGGCCTTGAACTGAAATACAAGCGGAAAAGACTATAACAACATCTGAAAATAATTTCCTTTTCCCTCCTCTTCTCTTCTTCTCCCAGCCATCGAAACACTGTAAATAATTGCTATAATACAACCCAAATCTAACCAGCTAGTCTATGATCATGTCTGATGCCATAGGGACAATAAATTTTAATAAAGTCAAGACACTCTAGTGTCCCAGGCACAGTAAACCGGGCTTAGTAATACACACGCAGGAATCACAAACACGACATCACCACACTAACCGGCATAAGGCCATCGTACTTGATGGTGCATATTCTGAAATGTGTATATTTTAAATAACACAATTGGAAAAGATATGTTTTAAGCTGACTTTTTAAGGAAATGATTTTGGGGGCATCACAAATGTGCCTGGGAATTGGATTTCAAACGGGTGGGGCCTTGTTCCCTCTTTCGATCGATTCTGTTAAAGTCCCCTTTCTGCTTAAGCTATCTGGAATTAGTAGTTTTAATTTGCTTTGTTTGGAAAAAAGAAAAGAAAACTAACTTACCCCAAAAAGATTCGAAAAAAGACACCTATTCAGAAAACAGCATGAAATTTAAATAACGTGTATTGTGATACAGTGAGCATATTTTGTTATGTTTTATTTACACATTTTGAAAAGATTATGCGTCCTCAGTTAACTCATAAAGCCCTGAAAGACTACTACAGGATGTGGCTCGACCATGATATTTCAAGGTTGGTGTCAAATAGCTTGGCGCCTCTAGGCGCCAAGCTATTCTGACACCAAGCTTAAAATATCATGGTCAATCTGACACAGAACTGTGATATAGACCTCAGAGGATATTTGCACAAATTTGATTTCGTTCTCAGGGCGTAAAGGGTTAAGCTTGAAATGAATTTATTAGCATATTAGTAGTATATCTTCGTATATCTTTTTCATTCCGTAACTGTTATCATTTCTCATAGTGGATCCTTAGTTAAATCACAGTTGCAATGTGTTTCTCACAGATTGGCTTGTCAGCCTCTGGGCAGAGTAGGACGGAACATATGGGCATTGTTAATTGGTCACAATAGCCGCTGACACCTTTTTGTGACAGGCAGCCACCCTGCTTTCTTTTCCCCGTGAGCAAATGTGACATCAAGACGTACCCAGAATTGAGTCGTGCAATATGCGTCTGCAAGAGGCAATGATCCTCATGAGCCCCCGTAGCTGCTGGTGGGGCTCATGAGGATCTATGTCTCATGTTGGCGCATTTTACATCTGTGTTTACATCTACCACTCCCATCCCCGACTCAACAGCTCAAGAGTTCTCAATAAAGTCTTCAAAGTTCAGTAAGGGTTAACCGCTAACAGATGTTATGAACTACAAGAGGCATAGATCCTCATGAGCCCCGGTGATCCGAGGGGGTTCATGAGGATCAATGTCTCTTGCCGACCTCTCGTTGGCCGGCTTTACACTTACGTCTCTTACCTGACGGTATCCGCTGACTGCTCAATTAATGAAAAACAAATGACGCCAGCAACCTACTTTTTGTTGTCTCTGACAACAATAGCGGGATTAGCGTCTGGGTTACGTGTTGTCCGGTTGTTTTGGTTGTGGTTTATTTTTGATCGTAACAGTTCTGCGGCCTAGTCTAATTTTGATTGTTCTAACAGGAGGTTATAGTTAGTAACTTGGAAGAAAGGATGACGAAAAGCACACGAGAAGAGAAAAAGAAGAGAAATGATCGGGAGGGTGAGGGGTAGGGGAGAGTGGGAAGGAGGTGGAGGGGGGGGGGGTAGTGGGGGGTGGGGGTGGGAAGGGGGCAACCTTGTGGCTATGGGATTTTCTTTTTTCAAAACACACTTCAGCGACAGAAATAGGTCGACAAAAATAGGACAGAAATGTTTTCTTATTAACAATTTAAAAAGTCCTGTATACAGAAAATCACCTAAGCCCTCCCCTCATCGCGGTATATACCTAACTTTGCCTTGAAAAAGACCACAAAGAGTACAATCAAGGCCAGAGAGTTATCATAGGGTGATTTTTCGGCTGAGAAGAAACGTAATCTGTGACTATTGTGTATTGTTCTACCGTTGTGTCATCACTCGCAAGGTGATGTTCAGGTTAGTGTCCAACAGGTGGCGTGTTGCGGATTAAAGTTGACAGGTGTGAAAGTGCTCACCGTGTTGCCCAAGGGGCGTCCGTTCACCCAAACTCGCCGCAAGCAAGAGGCATAGATTCTCATGAGCACCAACGTCCGCAGGAACGCATGAGAATATATGCCTCTTGCTTCCAAATCCATCTATGTCCCTTGCCGGCAATGTATGCACTTGATTCTCTGCATTGACTACACTGACTGGCTGACTAACTGTCCGTGATTTTTTTTAAAACCCCATAACTGTCGAAAATCGGCACAGATTCTCATAGACCCTTGCAGATAAGGGGGTTCATTAGAATCTACCTCTCGTGCTTGGGAGGGATCAGTCGCATTTACGTGCAAAATATTTCCCTGCTTTAAAAATCTGGATCTGCTAACAATAACTCTGTTCGCTACACTAAGGAGATCCTGTTGATTGAGACCATGACTCTCAGGTTGTTCACTAGACATCTGCAAATAAACACGGATTAAAGTTCATATACATGACTGTATTCACTAACATTTGCTATTGCAATCACTCATTAATTTATTTGATTTCCTGCAACTGAAAAGGGCGTCCGGGTTTGTCCTGTGACTGTCCACTAGCCTTTTGTCCTAACGCGTCTGCTTTGTGGTACCATACTCGCTTTAGGCGACGTCAGTCTCACCGCGTTGACGTCATTCTCACCTTTTTTTGTGTTGTTGTTGCGCTCGCTATCGTGTTTGTGTTTGCATGTGAGGGGGAGGGGGGACAAGGAGAGTCCTCCAGTCAGCGCTGACGTGAAGTGAAGCCACTGAGCGTTGCTGGCATAAAGCAAAACCACGCCCCAGGCGTGGCTTCGACTTACGCCAGCAAAGCTCATTGGCTCATTTCTGCTTTGGATTCTAAAACTTTCACGGACTGTGCGTTTTCTTTGTTTTGTTTATCCCGCGGTCAATACGTTTTTACCTTAGAGCGATTTTTCGTTGACGACCTACTGTAGGTAAAATGTTTAAATAGCCGTGTTTTGGGGTTCATCGGTCAGTTGGAGTTTCAGCTTCAGATTGTCATTTGTAATATCAGTTGTGAGTGTGCAGTTTTTTTGTCGTGTTACCATACAACATGGACCACCAACAACCACAGCGAAATTTTGCGGACCCATATCTTGATCCCATCGGATTTGGAAGTAAGTCACTTTTGTTTTAGATAACGTACCAAAGGAGAAAGAAACACGACTAGAAGGGATACTTACAATACAGTTGTGTTGTAACTGTCTCTTCTAAGCGTGTTTCTTTCTTCGTGGTATGTTTTCTGGTACCGTTACACGCTTCATCGTTTTGGTCTGAACTCTTTTCAGTCATCCATTTTTTTTTTAAAGTTTTAAGCTGAAAATAGTAGATAATAGTTGATAATAAGGAAACCCCACAATCTTAATTAAACCTAATCTGTAATAAACCAAGTGTATCCTCTTTTGTGAAAAGCAACATTTTCAATGTCTGCCAAATCAACACAATTGTTAATTGAAGCAATAAACGTCTTTTAATGCTTTAACGCTTTCGCAATGCTTATATTACATACATGTATTTTGTAAATCACTGATTTCAAGTCATCTAACACCTCAAACCGGCAACTTCCAACAGTTATGATTCTTTTGAATACTATTTAACGGGAATTTGTTTTATTTGGAAAATACGATCTCAAGAGTACTTGATACTTAAAATACCTGATATCTGACGTTTATTTACACAATGTTCATTGCACTGTACATCGATGGCAAACAAATAACAAAATTACAAGTTTTGTGTAATTTCAGCAATTTTTTTGCTGATGGCTAGAAATAGGCACACACATAATTATGTGATTTATGATTTTAGTGTGATTATATCCTCATCTGACCCCGAGACTGCGAGTTCTACATCTCTTGTATTTGGATGTTCTCTGTACTATAATTCTGCTCTTCCCATGAAAGTGAAAAGGTGAATCTCTTACCGGCCGTATTTCCCCAATTTTGGAGGTGTCATCTAATGACTGTACCAGTTGCAGGAGATGGGTCGACCATGATAATTCAAAGGCAGTGCCAGATTAGCTTGGCGCCGACAGGCGCCAAGCTAATCTGGCACTACCCTTGAATTATCATGATCGACCCATCTTCTGCTGTAGTACGTCAGGGCTGAATGGGTTAACATCGTTTCCCATTAGCTGTGTATGTTCTGGAATATTTTCTTTTCCTCCCTCCCTCTGATACTAGAACATTTTTTCTTGTTCAAAATACATTCACATCATTTCAGGCGTCATGTTAACCTTAGGTGAAAAAGGGTTGTCGGTCAGTGAAACAGCACTAGTTTTCTAGGAATTTATTCATGGTCTCTGGGAGAGGATGGATTGATCGTTATTTATTACATTCCATGGAAAACTAAAAATAGTTAAAAAATAACTTTCCATAGCGAGCTGACCGTCAGCCCTGTATTTTACTTTTAAAATAGTCGTGACAGCATGATCAAACACTGTTACGCAAAATCATCTATCATTAACTTATTCGAGACGAACGGCATCCGGATACGCGGCTGAAGCGTTTGTCTCGAATGAGTTAAGGGCCATATTTAGGTAGCTAATTAGTGGTCTTTCACTCTTGAAACTTCCAGAACTAATTGCCTCCCATTCGATTATAGTTCTTGGAATTTTGTTGTTCTTGCAAAAAAGCGGCAAAGCTTCTACCGTAAAAAGCCCCAGGGACCATCTGAACCACCTGACAATGTCTGACAATGCATGCAAATGAGACCTGCAAGAGGTCTAGGTCCGCGTTCATGAGTGTCTGTGTCTCTGACTTTAGGTCTGTTTTTTTATGTTTAGGCAGTAACAAACATAAACAAAACAGATGTATTTTACTTTTATACTTTTTTTATTTTAATATATATTCTTAATTTTTGTTACTATAGGCTTTTTATTTATTTATTTATTTATTTATTTATATTGTACTGTAATCTGAAAACTGTGTTCCTGTGTCAATCGCGACCATTGAAATCTATGCTTCTTGCATTTGTGTGTTGCTTATACCCCGGAAGAATGAAGATTGTTAGGATGGATGACATTCCTTTCAAAGACAAATTTTCTGTTGCATTTTGTTGTTGTTGATTTGTTCTGTTGTTGTTAATAGACAGTTGTATTTTCCTACCCGCTTCACTGCCGAGCGTTCGTTATCCACATGCAAAAGGCATCGATCCTCATGTGACACCGTATGTGCGGGGGCTCTTGAGGATCTATGCCTTTTGTTGGCACAGTTCTGTGTCCATGCTCCTTGTTCCTAATACCATATTCCATATTCATATACCTTGTTCCTAATACCATATTCATATATTTCTCTGTGTATGTGCTAACCCATTACATCCTGAAGATGAAATTACCATTTTTATAGCCTTTGAGGTCTGGGTCACAATTTTGGAGACAGATCGGCCATGATAATTCAAGAGTGGTGCCTATAGGCGCCAAGCTATTCCGACACCACCCTTGAATCTGACACAGAACTGTGATATAGACTTCAGAGGATATTTGCACAAATTTGATTTCGTTCTCAGGGCGTAAAGGGTTAAACTTGAAATGAATTTATTAGCATATTAGTAGTATATCTTCGTATATCTTTTTCATTCCGTAACTGTTATCATTTCTCATAGTGGATCCTTAGTGAAATCACAGTTGCAATATGATTCTCACAGATTGGCTTGTTAGCCTCTGGGCAGGGTAGGACGGAACATATGGGCATTGTTAATTGGTCACAATAGCCGCTGACACCTTTTTGTGACCAGCAGCCATCCTGCTTTCTTTTCCCCGTGAGCAAATGTGACATCAAGACGTACCCAGAATTGAGTCGTGCAATATGCGTCTGCAAGAGGCAATGATCCTCATGAGCCCCAGCAGCTACGGGGGCTCATGAGGATCTATGTCTCCTGTTGGCGCATTTTACATCTGTGTTTTACATCTATCACTCCCATTCCACCCGACTCAACAGCTCAAGAGTTCTCAATAAAGTCTTCAAAGTTCAGTAAGGGTTAACCGCTAACAGATGTTATGAACTACAAGTGACATAGATCCTCATGAGCCCCGGTGATCCGAGGGGGTTCATGAGGATCAATGTCTCTTGCCGACCTCTCGTTGGCCGGCTTTACACTTACGTCTCTTACCTGACGGTATCCGCTGACTGCTCAATTAATGAAAAACAAATGACGCTAGCGACGCGAGTACCAATGCGCCAGCAACCTACTTTTTGTTGTCTCTGACAACAATAGCGGGATTAGCGTCTGGGTTACGTGTTGTCCGGTTGTTTTGGTTGTGGTTTATTTTTGATCGTAACAGTTCTGGGGCCTGGTCTAATTTTGATTGTTCTAACAGGAGGTTATAGTTAGTAACTTAGAAGACAGGATGATGAAAAGCACACGAGAAGAGGAAATGAAGAGAAATGATCGGGAGGGTGAGGGGTAGGGGAGAGTGGGGAGGAGGTGGATGGGAGGGGGGGGGGAGGGGGGCAACCTTGTGGCTATGGGATTTTTTTTTCAAAACACACTTCAGCGAAAGAAATAGGTCGAAAAAAATAGGACAGAAATATTTTCTTGTTAAGTCCTGTATACAGAAAATCACCTAAGCCCTCCCCTCATCGCGGTATATACCTACCTTTGCCTTGAAAAACAATCAAGGCCAGGGAGTTATCATAGGGTGATTTTTCGGCTGAGAAGAAACGTAATCTGTGACTATTGTGTATTCTACCGTTGTGTCATCACTGGCAAGGTGATGTTCAGATTAGTGTCCAACAGGTGGCGTGCTGCGGATTAAAGTTGACAGGTGTGAAAGTGCTCACCGTGCTGCCCAACGGGGCGTCCGTTCACCGAAACTCGTCGCAAGCAAGAGGCATAGATTCTCATGAGCCCCAGCGTCCGCAGGAACTCATGAGAATCTATGCCTCTTACTTCCAAATCCATCTATGTCCCTTGCCGGCAATGTATGTAAAACCCCATAACTGTCGAAAATCGGCACATATTCTCAAAGACCCTTGCAGATAAGGGGGTTCATTAGAATATACCTTACTTGGGAGGGATCAGTCGCATTTACTTGCAAAATATTTCCCTGCTTTAAAAATCTGGATCTGCTAACAATAACTCTGTTCGCTACATTACCATCTTTATAGCCTTTGAGGTCTGGGTCACAATTTTGGAGACAGATCGGCCATGATAATTCAAGGGTGGTGCCTATAGGCGCCAAGCTATTCCGACACCACCCTTGAATTATCATGGTCGAAGATTGTCGTGGCTTTATGGGCGAAAACACAAAATGGGGTTCTTTGGCGTTGTCCCTACCAGGTCTTTCGAAGCAGATACGAGTCCACTGTCAATAAAAGATCTACATAGATTGTGTTCTGTTTCGCTGTTGCAGTCCCTCTTGAGGTGTTCAGGCAAGTGATGCCCCCCAGCCTGAATCCGGGCCTGGAGCAGGGAGTCATTGGCCAGGCTCTGCAGCTGACTAATGGACAGGCACACGGACATGGTAAGCGTCCGTCGGTTTATTTCTAAACTTCACTGACGGGGCATTGTCAACGCTACCTGAATTTCTTAAAGTCGGTGTATTTTTACATACGGCTACGTTCTTTGTGCCTGTTTTGGGTCCAATTTTACATCGTTGTTCCTTTTGCAAGCATCAAGCCTGTGCGGTGAGATTACTGGGAATGCATAATATTGGTAGTGAGAGGAGGGGGTGGGGGGTCAAATCACCCTGATCCTTTTATCGCCATAGTGTGTAATGAAAAACGAAGCGACAGCACGTCACAGAATAGTGAAGTTTCTTTTAAAACGAAAGACTACCGACAACGAAGGAGAGTGAAATCACAGCTTGGACTATAAGCATAGACAACAGTCCAAACATCTTCGACAACGAAGTCGCGAATAGCAAGCTTGTACCATGAGCCCCAAACGCCCCAAACATCTCATGAGTGTCTGTGCGCCTTGGAGATGCTTTGAGTGTTGATTATGATCATGGTTCAATCTTGCTATCGGCCGACTTGGTTCTCGTTCGTTGTCGCGGAGTCGTTCCCTGCAGAAGAAACCTTACTTTTGTCGCAAGTCTGGTATGTCCGATCATAGGCCTGGCTGAGACATTGTGTAGCAGCAAATCTGTATGCTGGTCTATGATTTTGAATCTTACGACCTCGATGCCAAAGATATAAAATGACAGACCAGCAGTGTGTGTGCTGATCTGTAATTTTGTAACTGTACGACCTAGTGACGTAAGTCCAAAATCGCAGACTAGCACACATTTGAAACTTTTTCTCTTCTCCAGAGCCAAATGGACAGGGACAAAATAGCCAGGGACAGAATGGACCGTACGTTCACATGGCACAACATCAGCAGCAGCATTGGGTGAGTCGCATTACTTTCATCTGCCTCAACCAACGACCAAGGACCATGAAAGTCTAATGTCTATTTGAACTGGCGCCATGCCAGGCGGGAACTGTGCTTCAAGTCGAAGTACTCAAGTGCCCTGTGATTTCAAATCCATGAAAATGCTTTAGGAATGGTTTCTTACATTCCCTAGGGTCCCAGCCCTTCACTAGTCTACCTTGCCATAGCTCTCCTAACGTTTATTATTGTCTTTTTAAATACGCAAGTATGCATTTGTGTTGGTTTTTTTTTTTTTTTTTTTTTTTTTTTTTTTTTTTTTTTTTTTTTTTGACATTATAGTCTCTTTTGTCTACATCCTTAAAACCAAGTGCGTATTTGGAGGGTTACCAACAGCAACATTTTCTTTGCTTGCTTTGCACCTATATACTAGTCTTGCAACGCCACGTATGCTGAACACTTGCGTATATTTTAATTCATTGCACTTTCATTGCTGTGTTGCAGGCGTTTAACCAGCAGCAGATTCCTCACCGTATAATCAATCTTGCAAACGTCCCCGCAAACCTAGTGGTGAGCATTGTCTTTTGTTGTTTACAAGGCACAGAAAAAACAAACCGAAAACATATTATAGGTAGGATGCAACTGGACTTTAACCCTATCATTCGAAATACACCAAAGTGAAGTTTGACAAAAATAGTTCTCTCTAAGCGCCAAGCTATTCTTGCACCACCCTTAAACTAAAGCCATGTGTCTGTATCCTTATCCGTAAGTACTATAATGTAGCTTGCATATGGCAGTGTACACATTTGAAGCTTTTAGCCTCAGTATGATATGGGTTAATGAGGGTCAAGGACTAGTTGTATGAGTAAACTTTTGTCCTGCATATGCTACTAAGCACGGTGCTGCTGAAGCGGCATGGGCAGGAGTTAGATTCAGCAAACATGCAACTGAGTCCAGGTAAATCGGAAATATAGATCACTGACAACATAAGTAGCGACTGAATTGTATACTTGTTTTACTGTGTTTGTTTGTCTATTTGAAAAGTGTTACAGCACAAACAAATTGCGCGCTTCTTCCTCCTTTCGTCGGTTTTGCTATTGCGCTTGAACATATTTTCAAATTAATAACTAAGCTGGACATTCGGACGAGACATTTTTGGATGTTATATTAACCCTTATCATTCGGAATACACCAGTCGGGGGAAATAAGTTTGACTAAAATAGTTCAAGGGTGGTGGCAGAATAGCTTGGCGCCTCTAGGCGCCAAGCTATTCTGGCACCACCCTTGAACTAAAGCCATTGGTCTATATCCTTATCTGTAAGTACTATAGTGTAGCTTGCATATGGCAGTGTACAAATTTGAAGCTTTTAGCCTCAGTATGATATGAGTTAATATACAGTAAACTTTGGATATAACAAGGTGGACACATCTTGTTGTTAAGTCTGAAGTTTGCTATAAGCGAAGTAGTTGTCGGGACCTGAATTTTTTAATCCCACTTGTGTTATATCCGACGTTGTTATGAGCGAAGTAGACTGTATTTCTAATATTTGCTATTTTTGTTTTAACCCATTCAGCCCTGACGCACCACAGCAGGAGATAGGTCGACCATGATAATTCAAGGGTAGTGCCTGTCGGCGCCAAGCTAATCTGGCACTGCTCTTGAATTATACTCGATCCATCTCCTGCAACATTTGCATAGTCGTTAAATTACGCCTCAAAAATTTGGGAAATTCGTGCGCCGGGCTGAAAGGGTTAACTGTTCTTCCCTATATTTAATTATTTATTTACTACCATTGTCACTGACATAACGTATACTTCTTTCCTTTTCAGAACCCTCAGCCATTGAACGTCTACGTGTCTGTCAGCGGTGAATCCTTCTTAGAGGTGCCTCAGTCATCTTCCTTGCTGACTCGGATATCTCTGATCCAACTGCAGAACGACAGTCAGTTCCAGCAGCCGCAGACAGTCCATGAGGCCCAGTACGACCAGGAAACCCCAGTGAACCCGGGCCTAGACTTCGAGGATAATGTGAGTCGACCATCACAAATTCAGTTCTTAATCATTCGTCCTTACACTTCCTGTACCCTTGTACCCTGCATGTGAATCTATGTTTCTTGCCGAGGTGCATAATCTTCTGCTTTTCCCATCTGGAGATGTGAGCGCAAAAAGATATCGTATTAGTGATGAATTTAATCCTATTACCGCCATGGGCGCATTTCCCGAATTTTGGAGACCGCAGGAGATGGATTGATTATGATAAATAAAGGGTAGTGCCAGATCAGCGTTGCGCCTAAAAGGCACTACCCTTGAATTATCATGGTCAATCTATCTCCTGCTGTTGGGTTATGGCGCTAAAAAATAAATGTCAGCCCACATTCTGAGACAATTTTTAGACGAAATTAACCCTTCGCTGTCAGCGTATAAAATGCACACTGACCGAGATTCGCGTGATCAGGAAGAAGCAGATGAGACCAAAATGAGACGATAACATAGCAGACTTAAGGTTTATGTCTCTCGGGGCTACAGTTGGATTTTGTTCAATTTTCTTCGGCAGTGAAGGGGTCATTCAGCATATTCCCATACATATTATGTGCATATTGGAAGCCTTCAGTGGCCTTTGAAAGCACTGGTGTCGATTTTACGTACGTATCTTGTCGCATGATAAATGGAAATAAAAATAAAAGCTTAGTTCAGTGCCGAGAACACCATCCACTGCAAGAGGCATATATCCTCATGAACCCCCGTAAATGCGGGGGCTCAAGGGGATCTATACCTCTTGCTGACACCATGTACAAAGACGGCACGCGTCGCACGATCAACTGCAAGAGGTATAGATCCTCATGAGCCCCCAACATTAATGGGGGCTCATGAGGATCTATGCCTCCTGCCGACACCCCTTTGAATCCATGTTCCTATGGTATTTTGGGGCTGAATTAAGGAAGACCGCAGAAACACAGTGGCACTGAACGGGTTAAGATTGGCAGAATGTCACTTTCACGTGGAAAAGCTCAAGAGACATAGATCCTAAAGCCATCCTCGGTCGCGGGGGGCTCATGCGGATTTATGTCTCTTGTTGGACCAACGTTCTTCATGCCTAATTCTTGTCCCATTTATTTCGTGTTTTCTATCGATCACTGCCAGCGAAGGGGTTACAATTTTTAAACCCCGGCGCACGTATTTCCCAAATTTTGGAGGTGTCATCTAAAGACTATGCACCTATTGCAAAAGATTAATCGACCATGATAGTGGGATAGTGCCTTGGTCCTCGCCTGCTGTAGTACGTCAGGGCTGAATGGGTTAAGCCCTAAGCGTTTTAGTTATTTTTCCATTTTCCATTTCACTGTCATGTGACGGCTGGAGAACATTTTTGTTGTACTTTACGTCATACATGATGGATATTTAACATTCGTTTCTTTCATCTTTTCATCTTTCACAGCGATATTTACTTTAATCCTCCCCCATACCCCGCTCCCCCCCCCCCCCCCCCCCCGCTCCCCCCCCCCCCGCTCCTCCCAACCCCCACCCCTCTTATGAAATATACATCCTTTTTTCTTTCGTAACAGTTTGAATCGGTGATCGGCGGAACAACCTATTTCGATGTTCCACGTCAAGCAGCATATCATCAACGACTACGTGACATGGAGCTAGCGTCCCTCGGAAATCCTCTATTGCTCCGTTGATGAACGCCGTCTCCAATCCTCACATAAACACCGAGGTCAGCCCTTTCCCTATGTTCCCCATGACCGCCACCGCCTATCCTTCCACCGGTCTATCCATGACCGCTATCGCTAATCCCACCACCTTTGCCACCGGGCTTCCTGGAAACGTCGGAGTCAATCCACCCTTGTGGTTTGCCCATGATGGCCTTCTCCAATCCCCCCAATCATCCCATTGTAAACACCTTCGCCAATCACCCCACTGTAAATGCCTTCGCCAGTCACCCTTGTGGTTTGCCCATGATGGCATTCTCCAATCCCCCCAATCATCCCATTGTAAACATCTTCGCCACTGTAGATGCCTTCGCCAATCACCCCACTGTAAATGCTTTCGCCAATCACCCCATTGTCAACACCTTCGCCAATTGCCTGACTAGTCTGCCCATGTACGTGTACACCTATCCAACCTGCTTTGCCCATGAACGGCTTCGCCATTCCTCCTGGCGTACCCATGAATGCCTTTGCAAATCCTCTCAACGACTTGCCCATGAATGCCTTCGCTAATCCTCTCAACGAATTGCCCATGAATGCCTTCGCTAATTCTCTCGACGACTTGCCCATAAATGTCTTCGCTAATCCTCCCACTGGTCCGCACATGGTCAACCCAGCGAGAGAGGATGGGGCGTCTCAAATGGATCAAACTGCTTCGTCCCACGTCGCCCAGGACCACCTCCCGTGCGTCCAGGCTCAGCTTGGTGCCTCGCCTGCTCCTTCTGACGTTACATTGGTCAAGATGTCGCAGCTGACCATCGCCGTGCAGCCAGCCTGCGAGTCTGATCCCGCCGACGGAGCCTCAGAAGCCGATGGCGCGTCCGAGGCAGCTGCCCTGGATGCTTAGAACCTAGTAAGCAAAATATCATTGGGCAGAGGTCAGCCGCAGCTGTCCCGCGCACAACTGTGCACGGGACAAGTGCGACCGACCTCAGCCCGATGACCGGAAATGCTAATGGAATGCCCGAGATTGATTGTCCAGCTGCTCGAAAACATCTACTGAAATATACACAAGAACATTCCTGTCATAGAATGGTCGCGCCTGCGTGTGCTACTGCCTCAGGATTTGGACGTTGGTTTTTATTGTGCTGCACCCTATGTTCTTTGTTCAAATATTCTTGGCTCTAAACGGGTTAGCAGTTAACAGTCTTCGCTGATGTAATCATCACAGATGTGTTTGTAGAAAGTGTACAGTCATTTTAACTCAGCCGAAGGCCGTATTTCCCAAATCGAATGACTGCACTAGTTGTAGGAGATGGATCGTTCATAATAATCCAAGGGCAGTGCTAATCTGGCACTACCCTTGAATTATAAAATAAATAATTTTATAGTGCGTCAGGGCTGAATGGGTTAATCATTGGATAGATTTATATTCATTACTTTTATGATCATGATCATCATTGTGTTTTTGTCGAGGTTGTCGATAGATGTAGTTGACGTCATGCGATCATTTATCAGATTCACACTCATTACTTCTTTAGCAATCATCACCGTGCAATCATCACAATTGCAGGGACATACAGATACAGATGTCACTGCACTAATATCTATCTATCTATCTATCTATATCTATATCTATATCTATATCTATATACATATATGATTGCACGGTGATGATTGCTAAAGAAGTAACGAGTGTGAATCTGATGAATGATCGCATGACGTCAACTACATCTATCGACAAAGTGTGATGAATGCCTCATCAGAGGCATTCATCACACTTTGTCGTAAATAGATGTATCTTGTACTTGTCAACACACATCAGAATCATTACTTTTGCATCATGATACTCATGTAATCGTCACAGTTGTAGTTGTAGTTATAAACATAGTGGTTGTCGTCTCTCCGATTCATACCCCGTTTGCATTCATAAATCCAGTGAATCTGTGGACAAGATTAAAAGACGCATAGTAACGACCCTCAAACCGTTGCAGTAATTATTTTCTGAAGCATTTTAATTGAGAGAATGGAAAGCAGGAGTCTCAGAAAACACACTCCATTAACTCATTCTACCCCAACACCAAAATCCTTAAATTTTGCCCCTGTCCTCTCAAGACCGCATTGCAGCGCAGGACACAGATCGACCATGATAGTTCAAGGGTGATGCCAGAATAGCTTGGCGCCCGTAGGCGCCAAGCTATTCTGGCATCACCTTTGAACTATCATGGTCGATCCTTATCCTGCTGTGGTGTGTCTGGGGTAGAATGAGTTATAATAATAATAATAATAATAATAATAATGAGTATTTATATAGCGCTTAATCTTACTCAAAAGCTCTAAGCGCTTTACAATCTGTACACAAAAATAAAAATACAATGACATATGCACATAACAAACAAAGCACAATGCCCGAACACACCACTTTTACAATAAACTAAACAACAATACATACATAATAATTTATATTCTAATTAACATTCAGTCTAAACAAGGAGGATTGCAGAACTACAACTAAGGCATCAAACACTGGCAGTTATTCAAAGTAAAGCTTGAAGAGGTGAGTTTTCAACGACCTCTTGAAGTCAGAGACAGACTCACTGTTTCTGACCTCAAGAGGAAGTGTATTCCATAACACTGGGGCTTGATAAACAAAAGTGCGCTGACCAAATGTTTTAGTTTGGACAGAAGGTACACACAACTTCCGTTTATCAGAAGAGGAGCGGAGCTCACGAGAGGGTTATACACATGCAGCAAAGAGGACAAGTATTCTGGGCTGGTGCCTGAAAGGCAGTTAAAACAGATTGGCATAACTTTGTATTGAATACGTGAGGACACAGGTAGCCATTGAAGGGACTTCAAGATGGGTGTGACATGCTCAGTCTTACGGACTCTCACAACAAGCCGGGCTGCATTGTTCTGAATTTTTTGGAGGCGATCAATGAGATACTGAGGGCAGCCACAAAGCAAAGAGTTACAATAATCTAGCTTGGACAGCACAAATGCACAAACTAGTGTTTTAGTGGCTTCCACGGTCAGCAGGTGTCGAACTGAACTAATACGACGAAGTTCCAGATAAGCGGATCTACACACTGCACTGACATGCTGTGACATAGATAACTCGCTGTCAAGTGTAACACCCAGGTTTCTCACACTCGCAGAGAAGCCAATGAGTGTTCCATCCACAGACAATGATGACGGTAAAGGCAGGGACGAAGATAATCTTGGATTAGCTACCAACATTGCTTCAGTTTTGCCATCATTTATAATCAGTTTGTTGGTGGTCATCCATGATTTGACATGGTCAATGCACTGGCTTATACTTTGGACGGCATTCACAGCTCGCTCGACAGTATCACTTTTGTACATCTGCGTATCATCTGCAAATGTATGATGGGAAATGGAGCGACTACAAATCAGGTCGGACAGGGGCTGAACATACAGTAAGAACAATACAGGTCCTAGGACCGAGCCCTGGGGTACACCAAACCGAAGAGGTGATGGCTCAGAACGACAGCCGTCGACAGAAACAATCTGGGATCGTTCAGTCAGGTATGAACTAAACCATGCCAAGACTGTGCCTTCAATGCCAAATACAGATTGAAGACGGCACAGCAAAATTTCATGGTCAATAGTGTCGAACGCACTGGACAGGTCCAGCAAAGCAAGGACTGTGATCTTACGCTCGTCCAAAGCACAAAGCAGGTCATTGAATATCTTCAGCAAAGCTGTTTCAGTGCTACGATGGGGACGATATGCAGACTGAAATACACTGAACAGACTATTAGAGTTGACATGCTTTTTAAAGGAATTTAAAAAAATACGTCAAAGATGAGGAACATTATACGAGTTACTGCAAAATAGTTGCGCGTGTCCACGTTCCATTTCATCATTATACAATATAGCAATATATCTACAGTAAGGAATTTTCCCCGAAGTGTGGCATTCTTTTTCACAAGCATAACAGCTTGAAATGGATCAAATACACGATTTATCAAAAATAGTAAATTTTCTTTAGTGCCAAACTTCATCATATGTCAGATAGTTCATTGTCGATATTAAAATTGTTGAAACGTTCAAGTTCCTGGGTACTCTCATTTCGCACGATCTGAAGTGGGAGAAGAATATTGAACAGCTAGTAAAAAAAAAAAAAAAAGCCCAGCAGCGCTTTTCTTCGGCGGTTGAAGTCTTTTGGCGTCAGTCAGCAGATCATGGTTGCGTTTTACCGCGCCGCCATTGAGAGCGTTCTTACCTTCTCAATGACGGTGTGGTATGGCAGCGCAACCGAAGCCCGCAAGAAATTAAATAGGGTGATCAATACAGCATCTCATATTGTTGAAAGCGATCTCCTCTCGCTGGAATCTCTGTACCACGCAGGCAACATCAAGAGAGCAAGTTCCATCATACATGTCGAGCACCATCCTGCACATAGCCTGTTCGAGCCCTTGCCATCTGGCTCACGCTTTAGATCCATTAATGCCCAAACCACTCGTTTTCAGAAGAGCTTTTATCCCTTGGTTGTTCAGGCCCTGTCTAATGTGGCTGTGATATGATATAACTCAGCAGATTGACTCAAAGCCCCTTTAGAATTACCTAAAACCCGTCTTAGTTGTTTATAGTTCTTTAACCCATCTTAGTTGTTTATAGTTCTTTAAATGTTCTATTAAACCTCTTCTTAAACAGGATATACAGTTTTACAAGTACATATAAATTTAGCTAATCTATTTTCGTTGCGGCTCACTTGGCGGTTTTGTTGTCATAATATGGTTATTATGCTATAGATCTCTTATCTTATATTGCCACATATGTACGCTATATTTACGTGAAGGTGTACAAGGTTAACTCGCCGCGATTAGCACAAGCACTATCAGTAAAGGCCCCGCCACACGGGCCGGTTGTGCCCCGATTTTGAAGCCGATTCCGATCCGTTTGCGATCGGATGACGTCAATTATCCGATCCGGTCCCAATCGGCTGGGAACCGCGTGACTAGAACCTGCTCTATATTTCCGATCCGAATCGGTCTCGATCGTAAGCTTCAACCAATCAGAGCGCGTCTCGCAAATCATGTCGGGGTTTCAGCACGGTTTGCAAATGGCCGAACACACCTGTTGTGATCAGTACCACCGCCGTTCAGTGCTGATGTTTCGCGCGCCTCTTCCCGAATACGATGATGCAAAACTGCTGATAATGCAAGCACATCATCATCACTGTCAAAAGTAGCAGTCAAAAGTTTTGCAGAACAGGTACGACTTTGATCTTCGGTTCAAACCGGTCGGCTAAACAAGTCGGGAAATGTGTGGCAGTACACACGTTTTTTTAGTCCGGTGCGATCACCTACCGATTCGAAAACTGATCGGGAATCGGCCTCAAAACCGGGCTTGTGTAGCGGGGCCTTTACCTTTGTTTGAAGCCCCAAAAGTGACCAACGAAAGTTTCAAATTTATAGGACTGCATACAGAAAAAAAATCTGTAAAGAAAAGAGACTTATAAAAAACTTAATATTTTAACCTTTGTGCTTGTGCCCACAATTACCGACTGCATTGTTATCATCCTTTAATCATTGCAGTTTTAGTTATAATAATAGCCTTTGTCATTGAATTCATTCAGATTCCCAATAAATTCAGATTCCTAATCATTTCTCACATCATCTCATTCCTCATCACTCACCATACTCATTTTTTTTATCACTCACCACGCTCATTTCTTATCACTCACCACACTTATTTCTTATTACTCGCCACATTCATTTCTCATTTCTCAACACTCATACTCATCACATTAATATTTCATAACAAATGTCATGACAATCATAATCTGCGTTTCCATGGTTATGGTGGTGTGGAGTGTTCATGGAGAAGTAGTACCTTTGACTTTTCAGCCAGCAGCGCCTCTTGGGGCAGGCGGGAGCACTGGTCTTCACATGGCACTCAACTCTCACAGCTGGCTCCAGGTCTTTTACCTAGCCACACCCCGGTAACCGCTTCTGCTGGCGGGCGAAACGTTGTGAGGGGCTGACGCGTCTCTCAGTCAGTTGAAATACTTGGAGAGGAGACGGGCGCCGCCAAGTTCGCCTAAGCCCATTGAAAGGACTGATGGACAAGCAACAGAATAAGAATAACATGCCGGATCGGTCGGGGCCCGGATCACCAACGACCGCGCACCCCATTGGAGGTCTCCAGGGTGGGGGCGACAAGTGTGTTACTGGAACCAAACCCACCATCAAGCTGCCCACGCAAGGAATAACTATCGGAACTTGGAACGTTCGCACACTCTACCAGTGCGGCAAAGTGAAGGAACTCACCCACGAGTTGAAGCGCTATCGCTGGGACATTGTAGGACTTGCAGAAGTTCGATGGACAGGCTTCGGAGAAACAACAACAGATGAAGGCCATAAAATCTGGTTCAGCGGAAAAGAAACCAAGCACGAACATGGCGTAGCTTTTATCGTAAGGAAAGAGGTGGCTGGAACTGTCATCAGCTGCACCCCCGTGTCAAGCAGACTAATCTCCATCCGCATCTCCGCCCGACCGCACAACATCACTATCATTCAAGTATACGCTCCAACAGCAGATCATGATGATGAAGAATTAGAAGAATTTTACGAACAACTGGACAACATCATCAAGAAAACACCTAAGAAAGACATTCTGACTGTCCTCGGTGACTGGAATGCAAAGATCGGCCCTGACGCCTACCAACAATGGGCAGGAACAGCTGGCAAGTTTGGCCTTGGAGAAACAAACGACAGAGGCCTGCGACTTTTAGAGTTCGCACAGAGTCACCGTCTCACCATTGCTAATACCCTCCATCCACACAAGAAGTCAAGAACAGTGACATGGCAATCGCCAGGAGGCCTGGTCCATAACCAGATTGACTTCATCTTGCTGCCTCGACGATTCAAATCCAGCGTTAACAAAGCACAAACGAGGTCCTTTCCTGGCGCTGATATTGGCAGCGACCACAACCTCGTCCTTACTAGCCTCAAGTTGAAGCTGGCATTGAAACGAGATAGCAAGAGCCCTCGCATCAGATTCGACCTCCAGAAGCTAAAAGACCCGGAAGTAGAAGAGCTCTTCCAAGCCCAGGTGGGAGGCAGATTTGCAGCCTTGGCTACTTTGGACTGTGACGTAGACACCCTTGCTGGAAATATAAAAGAGGTGTTACTTTCTACAGCAGAAGAAGTGCTGGGGAAGCAGAGGAAGCGCAAACAGCCCTGGGTCACCGATGACATCCTCGATCTCTGTGATGAGAGGAGAGCCTGGAAGAAAAAGAGAGGCCAAGACCTCACATCAGCAAACAAGTACAGACTTGTCAACAAGAAGATCAGGAAGAGGATGAAAGAAGCCAAAGAAGATTGGATTGAAGACCAGTGTTGTAGCGTGGAAGAGGGCATGGCAAACGGCAACAGCAAGAAGGCTTATGAAACGCTAAGGACCCTCACCAAGACTCAACAGCGAACAGCCACAGTCATCGAAGACAGCAGCGGCCAACTCCTTACGGAAAACACTGCTGTACTAAACAGATGGACTGAGTACTGCCGAGACTTGTATAACTACAAGGCTGAGCCAGACACCAGCATCCTCCAAAACAACCAGGCTGGGGCCAGGAAGGCTGAAGACCTGCCAGTGTTAGCTGAAGGGGTGGAAGCAGCCGTACGCGGCCTGAAGGGAGGAAAGTCTCCAGGTGTAGACAACGTACCTGCTGAACTGTTGAAACATGGAGGAGAAGTAACAACGAAGGTCCTCACTACACTCTGTCAAAAGATCTGGGAGCAAAAGAAATGGCCAGTAGAATGGACACAGTCTCTAGTGATCCCGCTCCCCAAGAAAGGAAACCTGAAACAGTGCCAGAACTACAGAACTATCAGTCTGATAAGTCACCCTAGCAAAGTAATGCTTAGAATCATTCTCAACCGCCTCAAAACTTTCGCCGAGGAACTGCTGGCAGAAGAACAGGCTGGCTTCAGAGTTGGAAGAAGCACTGTAGAGCAGATTTTCAACTGCCGCGTCCTGATCGAGAAACATCTGCAGCATCAGCGCGAACTCTACCACAACTTCATTGATTTCAGGAAAGCATTTGATCGCGTCTGGCACGACGGACTCTGGCAAGTCATGAGATCGTTCAACATAGAGGAGGGACTGATCCAAATGATAGAAGCGCTTTACAAGAACGCCTGCAGCGCGGTTCTACTTAACAATCATTCAGGCGAGTTCTTCAGGACGACGATCGGTGTCCGTCAAGGATGCCTGCTCTCTCCTGTCCTTTTCAACATATTCCTGGAGAAGATCATGCAGGAAACCCTCCACGACCACCATACTTCAATCTCTATTGGTGGCAGATCCCTGTGCAATCTTCGATTCGCAGACGACATTGACCTCATGGCAGGCAGCAATAGTGAGCTCCAAAACCTGACAGACAAACTTTCAAGTAGCGCAGGGTCTTATGGCATGGAGATCAGTACGGATAAAAGCAAAGTGATGATCAACACCACGAGCGACAGCAGCAGCAACATTCACATGAACGGCCAGAAGCTAGAAGAGGTCAATAGCTTCAAGTACTTGGGAGCCACCCTGTCCAAAGACGGTAGTTGCATAGCAGAGATCCGTATCAGGATAGGTACAGCAACATCCGCAATGGCCAGGCTGGACAGGATATGGCGAAGTAACTCCATCAGCTTCACCATCAAGTACAGGCTTTACAAGTCCCTCGTAGTGTCTATTCTACTCTACGGCTGTGAGACTTGGACACTGCTTGCAGACTCAGAAAAGAAAATCCAGGCCTTTGAGAACAAGTGCCTGAGGAAGTTGCTCCGCATCTCGTACCGCGAGCACAAGACCAACGAATATGTACGGAGCATCGTCACTTCCCTGGTGGGCCCACATGAACCCCTTCTGGCAACCGTGAAACGGCGCAAGCTTGCTTGGTTTGGCCACGTTACCCGACACAACACCTTGTCCAAGACTATCCTCCAAGGCACTCTCGAAGGAAGTCGTCGGCGAGGTCGTCAGAGAAAGAGTTGGGTCGCAAACATAAAAGAATGGACCGAACTCGAGATGCCAGACTTGCTTGCCACCGCCCAAAATAGAACTCAGTGCAGAGCACTGTCTGTTGCTGCTGCCTTTCAGTCCCCCCAACGCCCAGTTCGGGCAAGGGACTGATGATGATGATGATGAATCATAATTATAACCATCATTACAGTCATGGTCATTGTGTTAAGTTTTAGATGTCATTATCATCATTCCATTGTCCATGATCATCTTTGATGCACTTGTATTGTCCTCGTCTTAACCCTTTGACTGTCCGTATCTATACCCACAGCCAAATGGATGATTTAGACATGTTCTTTCACTTTTCATCGTTATTTTATATGCTAATGCTTCATGCTAATGGTCTGCATACAGTAATTTGTACATCCACATCATTATGTAATTGTCACATCTTTATAATTTGTTTCGTTATTCGTTGCTTTTGTGAACCTTATTGTGAGCCTTCATATTTGTGAGAATATAGAACTGTGTCAATCAGTAAGAAGGAAACATACTTTCGAATATCTCGCTTATTGTTTTACGACAACAACTGTAAATATAATATCTATCACCTGTACAATATCATCATTACATCTATTATTAATTGAACACTGAAAATACAACAGAACCTGTCCTGAGCGCCGACCCCTTATGCGAGGTACCTTAACTCATTCTACCCCAACACCGAAATCGCAAATTTTTGCCGTTGTCCTCTGAACACAGATCGACCATGATAGTTCAAGGGTGATGCCAGAACAGCTTGGCGCCCATAGGCGCCAAGCTATTCTGGCATCACCCTTGAACTATATGGTTGATCCATATCTTGCTGTGGTGTGTCTTTGGTTGATCCATATCTTGCTGTGGTGTGTCTTTGGTTGATCCATATCTTGCTGTGGTGTGTCTGGGGTAGATGATGGCCTTCATCCCGTGCCAACTGTCGCAGACTGTTTAATTCAAGCCGAAAATAAACCCCTAGATGTCTCGGGAACATGGGTTCAAAGTGGTGTCAGCAAGAGGCATGGTTCCTCAGCTGCGGGGCTCATGAGCATTTATATCTCTTGCAGTTGGGTGGTGTTCATTGAAAGGGTTAATGCCAGGTGACACTTTTTGCCCTTTATAACTTCGCCTTGGACGGGACCTGCGCCTGAAAAAACAAACAAAAAACAACGGGTTCTGCTGCAGTATTGTTGGTACATTTTTTAGCCCGGTGTGCTATTTTGGATTTTGCGGTAACATCCTACATTTCAGACAGGCACATAGACTTGTCTGTTCTAATCGTGCCTTTTGCTTGAGTTAACCCCTTCGCTGCCAGTGATTGCGGATTTTTGCATCAGAAACCACTGTACAACGATCGACATACATTATTTATAGATTTTGTCTTTTGCAACTGGTTGGCGTTCTTCTTTCTCCGGCAGTTGAGCGGTTAAACATGAAACCTTATTCTTTGTTTATTTTGTTTTTGTAAGTTGTACTTGAACCGAGAGGCACAAGAGAGTGTGAGAAAATGTTGCAACTTCAAATTCGTAACAAGCGAAATGATCGATTGTGTTCGATAGAAAGCTTGTAATTTTGTATTTTATTTTAAATGATTTTAAAATCATATAAAGTCGTATCATATGTCTGTATAGTAGCAGCCTTTTCGAAAATTAGGTCGCGAGTAAAAAACAAAAACCCAGATAATTAAACATTGAGAATGTCTGACACTACCGGTAACTATCATAAAAAGAAAGATGCTGGCACATTTTCAGATTTGTCTCCCTTTGACAAGGACGCGAAAACCTAAAACATCTTCTTGTTATTACTGAACGAATTAGTGCTAGATCATTTTTTTTATGATAAAGTTGTTTTCGAGGTTTTTCTGAACATTGCGTGTTGGCTTAAGGCGCTCATAAAATATACCTGTACTTAAACTTTGAATGTGCAAATTTTGAAGCTTTGAATGTACAGTTTTCTTATAATTTAATGTACAGTCGAGTTTTCGAAATTTGCGTGTTGGCTTAAGCCGGTGCTCATAAATATACCTGTATACCTGTACTGAAACTTTGAATGTGCAGATTTTGAAACTTTGAATGTACAGTTTACTTATCATTATCTTTGAATGTACAGTTTTGTATAGTTTACTCGTGCATCATTTTGCCTCTTTTATAAAAGTGTGCTGAAATATTATGCATTATGCATTTGCTATTTACTATGCAATCGAAAGGCCCTTTTGCCGACGTTGCCATTGTTCTTGTTTTCAATGGTATAAAGATACACGCCAGAAAAAAAATAATAAAATTTCAAAACCACGTGTGTATGTGTGTGCTAGATCACTTTTTTATGATAAAGTTGTTTTCGAAATTTTTCTAAACATTGCTTGTTGGCTTAAGGCGCTCATAAAATATACCTGTTCTTAAACTTTGAATGTGCAAATGTTGAAGCTTTGAATGTACAGTTTTTTTTATAATTTAATGTACAGTCGATTGTGTTTGGTCAACACGCCTAGAAGTTTGTAATTTTGTATTTTATTTTTAAAAAGTACATTTAATAGTATGAAGATACACGCCAGGAAAAAAAAAAAATTTCAAAACCACGCGCGCGTGTGTTTGTGTGTGTGTTGTGTGTTGTGTGTGTGTGTGTGTGTGTGTGTGTGTGTGTGTGTGTGTGTGTGTGTGTGTGTGTGTGTGTGTGTGTGTGTGTGTGTCAAAGGGACATGATAGTAGCTTTGACTCAGTAATGCAAATCCGCTGCGCCACCGCAGGCACGCCACCTCCTAAGCTAAGTCGGAATACAAGGGAAGACCCGCGAAATTTAGCTGTGGCCGGAAATATCCCGGACCACTTTCTCAACATATAGAGTTGAACGTTAAACTCTTTAGCGGAGTGCCGTTAAAGAGGCCACTATGCACTGCAGTGCATCCATTGTTTACTCTAAAGTTCCTTACTCGAAAAAAAATCAACAATTGAGCAGTGTATAAACCAGACTCCATTAAAAAGTAGACCTTTGTACCTGTCTGAGATGTTTAAGCCATGTTCCCCTAAAATCTCTAGGAACACACCAGTATGTTCCCTTAAAATCCTTAGGAACACACCAGAGATATAGCTGATGGTGCAAGTGTATCATCATTCACGCTCTTCACGGATATTAAAATGAGCTTGAGAAATCAGAATTCATTCTAGAAGCCCAAATCTTTAACTAAAATTTACAATTAAATTGATGGGTCAGATTGAAATTAATGAGATGATGATAAATTTATATGCTCAAAATGCATACTTTGTTAAGGAAACTAGCAACAAAATATTTAAACAGGAGTATGACATAAGCAATTTTTATGATCATTTGTCGTTCCTTTGCATACCGATAAAATGAGGTAGGCAGCAGAATCAGCCACTGTGGCCCTAAATGCATCACAGCATCATAAAATCAGGTTGGGAGTAACTGTGGTAATCTATTCTAATCATTAAAAGCTTTAAAAAAAGACTTATCAGTTGTATACAATATTTCTGAGGGCATCGGAGGCAACGTACGTTTCCCAATTTGGCAAGCTATCATTCACCACGAACGTATCGTAAAATATGCCGAATTTCCTTATTTTCTTGCACTTTATGCTCACATTATTGAAATTGGTAAGAGAGGCCCAAATGAAATGGAATAATATTTTTTTCCTGGCGCCGACAGGCACCAAGCTAATCTGACACTACTCTTGAATTATCATGGTCGATCCAGCTCCTGCTGTAGTGCGTCAGGGCTGAATGGGTTAAAACAGAAGTTTTCATAGCGGGTCCAAACTACCAAACAGCAGAACCAGAAGCCCACAGCCAACTGCTCGGGTTCAAACTGAATTTAAGCTGTGTTTTTGAAAATTGTGGTGTTACAATCTGAAATGTAAACTGAGACAGAATAGAGTTAATTTAAAGTACCATTTGCATAAATACGAAGACACGTTTCTGCACCACTTGTGTTTGTTATGTCTTGTCGACACACCTAATGAACTTTAAGAGCAGTTTGGACAGACAGCAACAGCACATCCATAATATCACTTATTTATTCTGTGCAGCCGTTAGCGTTTCAAACTATTTTTTAGCTTGTTTCTCGTACTGATAGCACTGTATTTATAGAAAGGAGTGGATTCATTGTCAGGTCACTTGGTATTAACTCATTCTACCCCAGACACACCACAGCAAGATAAGGATCCACCATGATAGTTCAAGGGTGTTGCCAGTTAGCTTGGCGCCTATGGGCGCCAAGCTATTCTGGCATCACCCTTGAACTATCATGGTCGATTTGTGTCCTGCACCGCAATGCAGTCTTCAGAGGACAACGGAAAAAAATTGGGGATTTCGTTGTTGGGGTAGAATGAGTTAAGACAACTTGTGCTGAACTGGATTCTCCTGTGTCCAAATGAACCATAACTAGACCTGTGTGTAGCATTTCGTAACCGTTTGTTACAGAAGTTTTTTCTTTGAACAGTTACGGCGGTAGTGGGCCTGCAGGCCATTCAATGTCAGCGGTCGAAGCCTGTATTTCCGAAATCGCCGTTAACTCAACACCTAAAAGATCAAACTATTCAAAGCCATGGACACACAGTGACGTCAGCATTAGGCAAAGAACCTCATAAGCCTTTGTAAATGCGGGGGCTCATGAAGATCTATGTCTATTGCAGTTGGATTGTGTTCACTTTTCATCGGCGGTGAAGGTGTTATTCAGCATATTATCCCCATTGCTATGTGCTTTTTGGAAGCTCCGCTTCAGCGAAAGTGGCCTTTTAACTGATTCTACCCCAGACACACCACAGCAGGATAAGGATCGACCATGATAGTTCAAGGGCGATGCCAGAATAGCTTGGCGCCTATGGGCGCCAAGCTATTCTGGCATCACCCTTAAACTATCATGGTCGATCTGTGTCCTGCACTGCAAAGCAGTCTTCAGAGGACACCGGCAAGATTTGGGGATTCCGGTGATGGGGTAGTTATATATAGAAAGCACTGGTGTCAACTTTCCGTACAACTGAAAACGGCTCTCGTCGCATGATAAATGGAAATTAAAATAAAAGCTTAATCTGTTCAGTGCCGAGAAAATGCAGACACCATCCGACTGCAAGAGGCATAGATCCTCATGAGCCCCCACAAATGCGGGGGCACATGAGGATCTATAACTCTTGCTGGCACCACTTTGAATTCATGTTCCTGGGACAGCTATGGTATTTTGGGGCGGAATTAAAGAAAGACCGCAGTAACACTGTCTGAGTCAAGTGGGACTGAACGGTTAAAATTGGCAGAATGGCACTTTCACACGGAAAAGCTCAATCAACATGCTGTGCAGCCGCATAACACTTTCGCTTTAGACCCGTCAACACGTCGCATCAACGCAAAAGCGAGTGAACAGTTCTGAGACAAAACCAGCCAACCCGAAGCAATAAAATTGAGATATATTCAATGTCATATCATCATTAATTTTTATTTATGAAGACGCTCAATGATTTTCCGAAACCATAATAAACAGCTGATGTTTTTTTTTTCTCCTCCATTGAATAGTAAACAGTATAGTGTGTACTGTGTGTACTGTACTAATAGAAAATTGAAATTTCAGTGAGTACCTCACACCCGAGTTTCTTAGGGCCGTGCGCCGCAATGGTTCTGGGCTATCATGATGTCTCTTGATAAATGGAAGGTTGATACAATTATTCAACCGATTTCAAGTTTAAAATAAGAGTCAGTTATTGTTTCCCCTTGCCCGGTTTGTCTCAAATCACGCGCTTTTGCTATGTTCATTGTCGGCTGAACACTATTTCTAAAACCATTGCATATTCACTGCCAGATGAGGCAGACGGATATGAATGAGGACTAACAGGAGTCATAGATCCTCATAAGCCTACGATCTGTGCCTCTTCAGAGTTGTTCATAATTTTAGGCTTATTATGCTGATACATTTCCCTCCTCTCTAAGCCAACATCTGATCAACACACACGTCGGCGCACACAAATAAAGACTGACACACTGTGCTCCCCGCCATTAGTACGCTCTGTGGGCTCGTGTAGCGACAGAAATTTATCTCCTTCTACTCTAACCCACCTTCTGATTCACACACACAAGGACACAGAAATAAAGACGGACACACGGCGATTCCCGCCATTCGTAAGCTCTGCGGTCTGGCGTAGCATAGCTATTCTGAAGAAGAATGATAGCACGAGCAGCGAAATGATGTCATTTCAAGCTTCACGTCTTGGCATCATTATTCCCACGACGCCGTGTTATACGTCACTCATCGCAGTACTAACATTTGACGTATCAGAAAATCAGCTTTGCAATTTTCTTGCTGATTTTCACGCCAAGGGCATACAGGTCACAATTTGACCTAATCCTACCCCAGTGCCGGGACAAACAGCAGGCTTATGCAAACACTGTTTATGAAAAATCATGCGGGTATTAATGAGAAGATTTTTTTTTTCGTAAAAATGAAGTTATGTTAGCTGTTTTACAAACAACTTCGAAAAAGTGGTGCAGAAAACTGTATGATTTTCACACCTAGAGCATACAGGTCACAATTGACCTAATCGTACCAGACAGTCCAGACAAACTGTAGTCTTATGTAATTACCATATACGAATAATCATGCGATTATTAACGAGAAGAATTTTTTTTCTTTAAAAATTCATTTGTTTTAAGATTAACCCATATAATGCGTGAAATTAATTCTTAAACATGAAATTCTTTTTCTAAAAATATGTAATTATCACTCAAAACATTCTAGAGGTACAATGCTGGTTGACGAACTCATTCAATATGCTCCTTTTATCTAGTATCTAGCAAAATATCTAGTGAAAATAAGAAAAATATACGACTCCAGTGTGCATCAACCGTTTTTTGTGAAACGGCCATTTTCTCGCCAATTAGCATCTTAATCAAGACATCGAAAAAAATGTCCCGAGGTAATTCTTTTAGGGACAATATCCTAAAATTTCAAGCTTGTCCGTCCTCAAACGCGAGCTCTAGTCGCTGTCACATCTTCACACACACACACACACACACACACACACACACACACACACACACACACACACACACACACACACACACACACACACACACACACACACACACACACACACACACGCACACACACACTCACGCACACACACACACAAACACACACACACACAGACACACACACACACACACACACACACACACACACACACACACAGAGCTTTGGCGTCAAAAAGACGTTCTCTAGCAAGATTTGAATAGCTAGACGTGACGTCATTTTTACTTTGTTACTTCTTTGCCAGAATTTCTGGCCTGCATGCCAAAGACATTATGTGCATGCTCTGATCTGGAATGCGCTCCAACGAACCCCATTTCAAAGTCTACCGTATTTTTTTAATACGGTAGACAAAAACAAGATGGGATGAACCATAACACACAAAGTCCCTTCTATATGAGAGCTGTCCTCGCTGTCAATGGTATCTACCTTTTGTCTTTGACCTTATGCTGATGTTGAATTATCTCCTATTGAAAAAGTCTGGCAGATCTGCGAATGCGTCAGTGAGTTGTATAAGGGGCGCAGGACGTACCCGTCATTGATTTGTCAAACGTCATTTGTCATGACGTAAGTTTTAGTTTTTACGTAAGTTTATATTTTACGTTATGTAAGTTTCACTTTCCCTTAATAGGCTTGATAAAATTGTGACAAAACTAGATCTTCACGGTCCAATTTCAGTCTTGCTATAATTTGTGTGAGAGCAGGTTGACTTTACCTAGCTACATGATATACTAAGTACACTGGTCACCTGCATGTGTGTGTGCGTGTTAGTGCGTGCGTGCATGTTCGCTCCAAACATCTGCAAGATGCATATATCCTCATGCGCCTGGAGTTCGCATGAGGATCTATTTATTCTGGAGATGCGGGCATGTTTGTGTGACAGAGCGGAGACAGTCGCGCTCAAGAGAGAGAATGACGTCATATTTAGAGCATTATGTCAGTGTCTGCGTGGTGACGGAGTTGCCTCTTTTACGTCACCGCCACTCTGACTTTCTCTGGAAGGAATGGTTTTTTAGTGTTTTAATTCTTAACGCATACAGGTCACAATTGACCTAATCGTACCCAACAGCCGAGACAAACTGTAGGCTTATGTAAATACCGTATACAAAAAGTCATGCAATTATTAATGAAAATATTGGGGTTTTTTCTTTTAAAAAATTCAACTTTTTTAATATTAACCCATATAATTCGTGAAATTAATCCCCAAAACATGAACATATATATATATATTTTATAAATATTTAATTATCACTCAAAAAGTTCTAAAGGTGCAATGCTGGTTAACGAACTCATTCAATATCTCCCTTTTATCTAGCTATATGCAAAATATCTAGTAAAAAAAAGTGTGGATCTCTCCAAAATGAGCTTCTTAATAAAAAAAAATCGAAAAAAATGTCTCAAGATAATTCTTTTAGGGACAATATCCTAAAATTTCAAGCTTGTCCGTCCTCAAACGCCGACTCTAGTCACTGTCACACACACACACACACACACACACACACACACACACACACACACACACACACACACACACACACAAACACACACACACACACCATCACACACACACACCATCACACACACACATACACACACCATCACACACACACACACCATCACACACACACATACACACACACACACACACACCATCACACACACACACACATACACACACCATCACACACACACCATCACACACACACACACACACACACACACACACACACCATCACACACAAACACAGACATACGGCGCTTTGGCGCCAAAAAGACGTTCTCTGGCAAGGTTTGCTTAGCTAGACGTGACGTCATTTTTATTTTGTTACTTCTTTGCCAAAATGTCTGCCACATACGCCAAAAAAACGTCATGTGCATGCTCCGAAATGCGCTCCGACCAGCCCGATTTCAAAGTCTACCGTATTTTCAATACGTTAGACAAAAAGCACGCACGCTTAGAAAAGACAATTACAACACAAATCATACAACTCATATAAGTGTTAATTTGCTTTGCTTCCCATCATGCGATTGTGGATGTGTTCTTTGTGTGAACGACTATAATTTGTATGCCTGTACTGATTGTTGTTGTTGTGGTTTTGTTTTTCTCGCTAATATATTATTTCTAGTTTGTGTGTGTGTTTATAACCACTTGTAAAGCGTTCCGAGCCTGCCTAAGTGGGGAAAGACGCTATAGAAAAGCTCTATATTATTATTATTATTATTATTATTATTATTATTATTATTATTAACTCACCATGCCCTGGCTGGTCCAACTTTATTTGCCTGTATCTGTTAGTTCACCGAACCTCTGTCTCTCGCCAATATATAGACTGTTTTCAGGAGAGCTAGAAGTTCGGTGAACTAAAAGATTTAACTCATTCCATCCCAGACACACCACAGCAAGATAAGGATCAACCATGATAGTTCAAGATATCTGTGTCCTTCACTGCAATGTAGTCTTCAGAGAACAACGGTAAAATTTGGAGATTTCGGTGTTGGGGTAGAATGAGTTAAAAATTATATACGTAAGGGCATTCAACGAGACATATCCCTTGGTACCTCTTAACTCATTTTGCCCGCGACACACCACAGCAAGATATGGCTCGACAAGGCCTATAGGCGCCAAGCTATTCAGCCACCACCCTTAAACTATCATGGTCATCTGTCTCCTGAATTGTAATGCAGTCCTCAGAGGATAACTCCAAAATGTGAACATTTCGTACCTTAGGCACAATGAGTTAATGGAACCAAGTCTCCAGTGTATGACAAATACAAAGCACAAAGTACTTCACTCTCCGCAGCCCTGCTCTGACACAAACAAGTTTATCCTTTGACCAATGGTCGGTTGAATCTGCGTTGATTGGATCCCCAAGTTACTTAATGTTTCGTGTCTACCAACGCTGGTGTGCAGCACCGGCTTGAGATGATCGTAAAATAGACTTACTATCGTGTGTCTTCATATGGCAGAATTTTGCTGAAAACGCCTCTACAGATAACTTTAATCGTCTTTAATACGGTTTACTTACTTTCTTCGCTATAGACTGGGCACAGAGAAGAGTCAGCGCAGCTTGTTGTTTCTGTCAAGAGTCACGCTGC